>PVKP010021610.1:0-27409 GCA_004027715.1 Plecturocebus donacophilus
TGTTCTTCCCTCTAGAACTCTCCCACCTCCTAATCTTCATCTTGCCAACTTCTACTTCAGTTCTCACTTCCTCCACAGTATTATCTCTAACCTTAAGACTGGGTTTCATTTCCCTTGATATGTAATCTAATAGCAGACTTCTCTATGACTTTTAGCTGTCAATTTACGCACAGTGGTTCATTGATTAGGATAAGGGATGCCCAGAAATAATGCTTCATTAGTGAAATGAGTGATCAAGATAAAAAGAGCCCAAGTTCCAGAATGACCTTTAAGAAGAGAGCTGCCTATAACTCTGGTTTATTGCCTAATTCCAAACTATTTCATGAGGGGAAATAAACTTCTGTCTTGTTCAATTTACTGTAATTTGGAGTGACTTTGTTATAGCAGCTTAGCTTGTACCTTAACAAATGCACTAACCTTATTATTATTTTTAAATGTTTTTCAGGCCTGTGATGAGACCATGCTCTCTCTTACCTCTGAGCATTTGCACATGCTGTTACTTATGCTCAGAATCCTTTGCCACCTGTTAATGTTAACCTAGCTAACTTATAAGCCTCTAAATCACTAATTAAAAATCATCTTCTTAGAGAGATTCTATCCCATCTTGAAGTCCACTGAATTCCTATCACATACTCCAATAGAAGACCCTGTACCCTCTCATCATTACTTCAACATATTTCACTGTTCTTAGTTTTCTAATAGTCTCAAAAGCACTATAAGCTCCTTGAAGGAAGAAATCATATCATGCTTGTTTACTGCTGCATTGGCAGCACCCAGAAATGTGCCCTGCACACAACTGGCATCTAACATTACGATCTTCCAGAGCACATTCCTCCATGTTGACCACAATGACCTCTGGAGAGATTTTACCAACGACCTTACTATCATCTATATTTATCGCTTATATTACTTCATTTTACTTATAGTAACACAAATAAGGAGAAGGAGAGCAAAGGGGTGGGGAAAGGAGGAGAAGGAGGAGTGACAGACTAATTTGACATAACTCAGCATGGCTTCGGGAACTCTTCTGTCTAGATTGCTCCCCAAGATGTCCTATTAAGAAAATATATTCAAAATATTTGGAAAAGGAAGTCAAAGAAAAGTAGATAACATACAGTTTCTTCAGCTATCACATTAATAAATTTTAGGTCCACAGCATGTAATTTTTCCGGTGTGGAGACCAGCTGAATGTTCCCTTACTATCCTTACCTTAAATAAGATTGCAATTGCATATTAGCCATGTTTGTTTTAAGACCAAAACAGATTCTTAGCTACTATGTTTTAACTATTTGTGGTAACCAGCAATTGGTCAGCTGATGTTTTGGTGAACTTATAAATTATAATGCTATGCAAATGTTCAAACAGGTAATCTTAACCTCTGTAGAGAAAATCTAACAAAGATCCCTATGTTGATTACAAATTAGCAACCAATGACCTCTATTTCCAGTGCTAAGTTTCTAGCATATAAATGTTTCTTATTGACATGGGATATTCCATAACAGGAATGGAATATCCCTTCCATAACAGGAAGCAACCTCAACCACTACAGATAAATCTTGCTCTTTAAATTATTTTGAATCATAGCAGCTGAGAGACTAATCATTTTTTTTTTGGTATCTTTTATCTAATTCTCAATTCTTTCCCCACCCTCCTGCCTTCCCCGTCAGTTTGCCGGCTGCAGGATGGAAGAGCTTCTATTCCTTAATCTTAGCAAAATCACATGTATCCTTGTCCATGACACTGGAAAAGGGATTACAGGTGTAATTTCATTCTTTATTTTCCACTAGCAATGTGTTTAACTAGACAAGAAGCTCTGTTACTGTCACCTTAATCTAGCCTGATTTTTTTCTGCTCAATTTATCTCACTATAAAACAGTTATAAGGTCAATGCTAAATTCCAGAATTTAATTAAGTGTGTAAGATGAAAGCTTTACAACTGCTTCATTTTGCTTTGCATCAAAAACAAGAAACCAAATTTTCCTTGGGACTAAAATATAATACTAGCCTTCTGGAAAATAATTACTGTACATAATTTATACTCTCATTGCTATGAACCACCTTACCCAGTGCATCTGCTACTTTGACACTGTTCTTGAGCCGTCAATTGGGATGGTGATTTGATTTGTTTTTCTATGGGTGCTCCCTGATTTACTGTTGCACACTATTCCCAGAATCCTGATTTCATTTGCTTTCACTGATAATATGTATCTGCTAAAAACTCCCAACTTTGTGTCTAAACTAAATGAGATCAGACAACTTGAAAGTAGTATGTATAAAACTGTAGTATCCTTTATAAGATCAGCTATTTACAGTCCTATTTCACAGAAGTATTTCCTGACCACAGGAAAGCTTCAGTCTCGCTGTAAATGAATCTTCGGTGTGTGTCAGGGCCTCCTGTCTTTGTGCAAAAAAATGGGAAAAAATCATTACTCTGCTTTGTTCTTAAATTAGGTAGCTCTTCCCTGCTTCATGCACTAAACTGCTCATATGTCATCATTAATTAACAGGTATAAGTTATTAGTAGCAACGTACTCTGAGATCTCAATTCAGTGAGTGTCAAACACTGAGGAGGAATTTGTTACTTTTCTCCTCTTTAAATAACATATAGCTAAGGACCATGAAAGAGTATTTTCAGCCTTAGAAATGAGAACAGGGTTGAAATGATAGCTGAATCCTCTTCTAGTCTCTGATGCCTCACTCCATTTCCCATAAATATCAGAAGAGAGTCTGCATATTCTGGTAAATGTAGGCCAGCTGCTATGACGCAGGAGGGAGAGCTAGGGCTTTGAGATATAAATTTTTCAAAACGCTAAAAGTGGCTCCCAAGAACCTGCTTAACACAGTCGCCTGTCCCAGCCTCAGAAACCACTTCCATTGTCAGTCTGTACTGTAAACAAGAGACTTCGTGCTTTGTCTACTCCAGTGGCTTCACCTGGCAGGGTGAGACTGACTAGACTGAGCAGGGTAAGGTAGACATCTCACTACAAGTCCAAGATACCAAAATCAAACCCTATTTTAATTGCCACTTAGTTCCCCACATCTTAATGGAGAAATTTTTGAAACAGCAAATACTAACTTAACAAAGTGACCAACTCCCCAACTAATGTATGTCCCCTTCAATCTATACCAATTTGCATAACAAAATGACGAGGAAGAAAACAAATTGTCAATATAATGAAAAAAAAAAAACCCACTCTCCTTCAACTACTAAAAATGCTAGCCCCTAAGATCTCATATTTAAAGCTTCATCAGTTTCATTTTTTACAACACTGCCATAAAAGAGAAAAATAGATTTCCCAGTTTGTGAAAATCAGTGCTGTATTCATAAAGCTGGCAAAGATTCCAAATGAAGAAACACAAAATCAAGATCAGTACTAAACTAGATGTGGGTGGATCCTTGCCACCACTGTGAGAAATGCAGTCTGTTCACCATGCTAGTTTTGTTATTTCTTAAGCGCCACTTCAAACATAATGCATAGGAAAGGACAAGATTCCAAATCCATCAATGTTAAACATTTAATACCATACCACATCAAATTTACATGCAACGGTTAGAGTGGTGAGCTTGGTATAAAGCCTTGGATAACATATTAAAAGACAAGAGACTTGTTAAAGGCAAATTATAAGGCAATTTAATTATAAGGCTCTAGCACACTGCACTTAGATCCTATAAGTGAGAATGCTGCATCAAAATCCCTTATTCCCTTACCACATACCTTTCTAGGTCTAATGTCTGTGGCACAGTCAACCCTAAATGCATACATAATAGTCCTCAATATTCTCTACCTTACCCTCTCCTCATCTATCCCAAATCATCAGTCACCTTGGAAATGTAGAGGTGCTATGAATTTGAGACAAGCAAAAATAAAGTTAGAGAAAGCAGAAACAGTTTAGAAGAAGAGACCCCAGGGACAAACTGCAATAAATTATTTTATGTTGTCCCTTCACTTTTGTCTAGAATGTTTGAAATGGCTCATTTTGTTATGAAACATTGCCTGAGATGTCATCAATTAGAGATCTGAGTTAACAGGTATGTGTTAAAAAAAAATCTAACTACCTCCAGGGGGATCACTAGACTATGAAGAATACAATCAGACTGCTTTCCACTCTAACATCTATCAAAGAACCACAGAGGGAAAAAAAGGGTTGACAGAGGCTAAATAATTTGGGAGCACTTTTGAACAACCTGGAAAGGTAATGTGTGCTCTTGAGACTTATATGACTTCCTAAAAACTCAAGGTTTTGGAAAATAAATGCCAATTTTTCTAAATGGCGAAGGATGATTAACAGATCTCATGGACCAGTAACTTGTTCTGTAAACACTTTGATGCTCCTATAAAATGCATGGGATGGGACCTTCTGGCTTTAAAGAACTTCTGAGTTCATTACTTTTCTTGATACACCTAGGTGCATGGTTTGCCACTCTGAACTGTGACATTTGTGAGAGTATTCTGTATAAGAGACTACTGTAAAGGCCACTGGACTACATGAGAGATGGAAAGATCAGAAATGTCAGTGGGTACTTGCTTTCCAAAGGATGTGTCTAAAACCCACAAATGCCAAAAATTGGTATGCTCAGCTTCACAAAACTCCTGCTGTCTATATATCTCTGCTCCCACCAACCTTCAAAATTCCTCTATTGACAAGCAAAGAAGCAATTTAAAAACCTTTTGTTCTTGATAACCACTAGAGTCTGCCATTTTGTTCCTAGACCTTCTCCCAGGACTATGCTCCAGCTTGAAGGAAAAAAGGAGATTATAGATCTCAAAAAGTCACATAGCAAATGATCTTCAGGAACACATAATCCAACTCTCTGGACTAGTGGCTGAAAGCCACAGAGTCAGTTACCCTCATCATTAATCTGCTAAATGGCCACTGTGCTACTCAAACTGAGCATCAATACACCATTAGAAGGCACTGCAACTCATTTTATCTTTGATGGCTGCATGTTGTGTTGTGTGAAAGACAGCAGCCACTGTAACTGAGCAAGTCCAGACCTCCCCAAGTTCACTAGGGACACAAATCACCCATATCTCATGGTTTAATCACCTTATTTCAAACACAGGAGGCCAGGAAAGATGAAATTAGTAAAAAGAAAGCAGGGGTGAAAATCAATTCCTTTCTGTTCAATTTTATCTAAAATCATTCCATCCTAAGAAGAAGAAAGAAAGCTATTCTTCTTCCTTCTCCCTCCATATCTCAGGCCTCCTGCTCCCAGGAAAGAACAATTCAGTTCCATAAGGAATGAATGAGCTTTGGTGGAAGAACCTGAAGATCTATACACTACAATAGAGTTTCCAGGAAAATGTGCTCCTAGACATAAACAGAAAACAGACAAAGTGATACTGGGGAAACCTGTGTAGAATCTGAGAATGTGCTGTCCATGTATGGGGACAGGGTGGGAAGAAGAAAGATGAAAAGCCTCGGGATGGAAGCCAATAGATCCAAGAGGAATTGAAACATCCAACCCAGAGACCAGTGAGCTACATTCAAAACATTTCTAATTCAGTTGAAGCTGGAGATCTTCGCCTGCCAAGCAGACCAGACTACAGATGATCATAATTATGAAACCACATCTCGGAAAACCAGGGACAGCATGAACCAGGACGAAGAACAGGAGAGGCTGAGGTGTCGCTAAACGGTACTCGTGTCAGAGGCGTTCGAACCACAGCAACTCCATCTTGAGTGAGGGCTAGGAAAATGAGGCTGAGACTTGCTGGGCTGCATTCTCAGAAAGTCAGGCATTCCTGGCCTCTAGATGCTTACAGTTAAGGTAACAAATTAACTGTTTACTAAACAGACCCAGACTTGGGAGTATCCAGATATCCTAATATCTGGCGAACAAAGGCATTCCTAATTTTGCTTTAAAGATAATTATATTGATTCTTGCACAATACTGTAATTGAGAAAATTAATTCTTTATCATAAACTCTTGTAGCAGATTACATCTCCCCATATACACCAGCACTGTACCTAGGGCAGATGCATTCCTCTTCTTACTTTTGGAACGTCCTACTCTGTCTACAGAGTAGCTGTCCTTTCACTACTTTACTTACTTAATAAACTTGCTTTTACTTTGCACTGCAGACTCACCCTGAATTCTTTCTTGCTGGAGATCAAAGAACCCTCTCTTGGGGTCTGGATCTCCTGTTCTGTAACACTGATACTCAATAGAAAGACTAAGGAGTCCCACAGAGACAATTAAGTACTTCCATGGTTTCTCTACCTTACCAAGATCTCCCCCTAATCTCCCCACCTCCTTCCACAAAAGGCATATCCCCTACTGATTCTGATAAAGACAAACAAGGAAGGTGATAAAGGTGCCAGTGGCTGTCAATTTTTAGAGTATCAATGAGCACTTGGAAAGCTTGTTTAAAATTATGAACACTGGGCCCCACCCCAAGAGATTCTGTGATACAAGCAGTCTGGACCACATTTTGGCAAATACTAAACTGTGGCGAGGGCAATAAAAAGGGTGATATGCTCGCGGGTGCAGCAGCCCCGCATTCATTAGGGCAGCGTAAAAGGTACTCTGCACTTAGCAGTCCTCAGAGAGGTTTCTGGAAGTTTTTACACTCCTGTCCCATAGTACATTTATGGGAGATTTAGGAAGCCAGCTTAGATTAGTTTTCTATCAGGGAAGCCACCTTGGAGGTTGGTTAGTCCCAGACTTAGCCAGTGTGCCTCTATACCCAGCCTTGTGTATGTAAGAAAAAATGACTTGTCTTATTAAAAACTTTCAGTTTTTTAAACTATAACAGTCTCATGAGCCAACATGTTCTGACAATTTTGTTTCTGCTCGTATAAGTTTTTTTCCCAGGTACCTTCATTTTATATGAAGGACAGCTCCAGTAATAAGAGAGAAGAGAGGCCAGCTGGCAGGCTGCTCATCAAAACTCACCGGCAATAAAAGCTTAGCAGTCACCTGGGAACCAGCCACCTCCTTATACCAATCAATGCACCACCACAGCAGTTTGCTTGGAGTTCAAGAACTCTTTGAAAGGGAAAAAATAAAGGGTTTCCTAAATATCCCTGAAGAAAGGCACCAAGTGCTTCCAACAGTGAGAAGTGGTGGTCTGAAAGTGAAGACTCAATTCAACTTCTTAAGTCCTAAAAGTCAGTAACTATTGCCCAAAAGGCATGAATAGTGGCAGAAGTCCAAAAGTGCCCGGGAGTCTTAAGCCAAGACTAGAGATAGTTTGGCAAAGAAACTCTGAACACTCCTAAGTTTGCGTCTGATGCACTCAGTCCCTGTAGGATCTTGGGCAATCACTTAACCTCTGAGGCTCATTTTTACAAATGTGTGAAATGAGGGAACTCTTCACAGGAAGTGGTAAGGCTTACATGTCAGGAAACGTGTGACAACTTTCCATAAAACTTCAGTCAATAAATACTTTTACATATAGCAAAAATGGGCGAGTAGTCTCACACGAGAGTCCCTTTGGAAGGCCTTGAATTTGCCTTAAATCTTCCTCAACCAAGTATTTTGCTTATTAGTGCTTGAGAGGATCTGAATATAACATAGGTTCAACAGCACAAAAGGAAAGGAATTTTACCACTTTTAAAAATATAAAGGGAAGAGGCCACCCCTTAGCACTACAATGATGTGTGGTACATGAATATATGCCTCGTTTAATCACAGAGAATTCCAAAACCGGTACTATCTTTTGTTTTGTTTTTCCCATGTAAAAAGGTAGGAATGTTTCCCAAGCTGTTCAGCATAGCGGATGAATGAGCAGTCACTTTATATGTTTGTATGTAGGTACTGTTGGAGTGCTGTATATGTACTGTCTGAACTACTTTGACAGAAGTAGGCTTTTTAATTTAACAAAATAAGTCAACTGGAGTTGTACTATATTTTGGGGACTTCATTCACTACAACTTGTGACTAAACACTATGCTGCAAATGTTTTATACTTTTCCCTCAATACAATTTGTGGGGAAAAAAAGGTTAAAATTTTTAAATAAACATTTTATCACCATGATTGTTATCCCTTTAAACTTCAAAAAATTGAAAGAGCAAGTAGTTGCACTACTCATTAATGACTTTCTTATCAATCTTTAAATTACTCCCCTAGAGAAATCTGTTAATGTCAATGACACTGATCAGAATTTAGTAATCAAGTAACAGAGGAGTATTTGTGCCTAAAGAATCTAATTTTATTTTTCTTTTTTTTAATTTTTGTTGTAGAGACGGGGTCTCACTCTGTTGCCCGGGCTGGAATGCAGTGGCACAATCATAGCTCACAGCTCACTGAAATCTTAGACTTCTGGCTCAAGTGATCCTTCCACCTCAGCCTCCCAAGTAGCTGAGGCTACAAGAGCACAACACCATGCCCGGCTAATTTTTTTGTAAAGACGGGTCTCACTATGTTGCCCAGGCTGGCCTTTAACTCCTGGCCTCAAACAATCCTCCTACTTCAAAGCTCTGCATTTATAAGTATGAGCCACTGCACCTGGTCAGGAATCTAAATTTCAAATATCATCTTCTTTTACTGTATATTTTTCTAAAACAATGAACAGGAGTCGCTATAAGAAAGCACAATATTTTTAATCACTACACTTTCTCCATAAGATAATCATACAAAGAAATGGCTGGTCATCCCATTTACTGATGACAGAGAATGTGACTATCAAGAACTAGAAAGAAAAAACAAACTTGTACATGTAGCATCTTGCCAAGAGACTAAACATAAAACCATCCATCAATGTGCCCTTCCATCAATCAGTATATTTATACTATAAATTCCTTTATCAACCTCATCAAAGTTAACCTTCACTAACCAACCACCCAGATAGCCAATGCTCTTCATTTCCTGCATAAGACATGCTGAGCGATGCCCACTGGACCTCCTGGGAGCCGCTCTGCAGGCTGCCTGTGCACCGCAGTATCTATCAGCTGGGTTGGCTGTCCCCAAAATCCAACTGTACTTGTTAACAACCTCTTTATGCCAACTCTACTTGTTATTGTAATTATATAATTTAATTATGTAACATAATTAATATTGTGTAATTTAATTGTATAATTTAATTTTACGTAAAGCACAAAAATTTGACAGCAAAAGAAAAAGTGATTATATCTATGGAAACCACATTAGATGCTCTGGAAAGGTTTAGTAAAAGGCAGGTAACTAAAAATACTTCTGTCAAATTCAGAATGGCTAGAGGATTGGGAGAAATCTTAAAATTCTAGAAGTCTTATCTCAGATTGCTTCTCAAGAGTCCTTAAGTTCTTTTTCGAAGGAGAATATCAAATTGGAAAGCATGGAGGAAGGCTTATGGGTGTGGCTTCTGCAAGAAAGCCCAGAGGAACTCAAATTAGCAGATGCAGACTCAAAGAGAAGACCTCAGTTTTATTTCAAAAGATTGGTGAGTGTGCATAAAGAATAATTTAATCACCTTTCATGACTCTCTGGTTTAACTGATTGGTTACATTTAAAGATCTCTATAAGAAAACATTTAAAGGTTTTTTTTTTCTTTCCTTCCAAAATGACAAGTCCCAGAAACCAGAAAGGACTCTATCTCTTAAACTCCTTCCAACACCTGAAGATCTTTTCAGAAAAATGTTCAACATTTTCAATAGTATGTAAGAACTGTCTAAAGGAATAATTGCAGAAAAATAATTATTTCTATATTTGGTAAATATATAAAGAAATAGCAGAACAAACTGAAAAGAAATAGAATGAAACATAAAAAAGACAAGGGCACAAATTAAGAAAAGTATGGTAAACAAGAGAGAAGAACAAGAGAAAGAGAATTAAAACCACACTGGACATAGAGAAAGGCAAACCGAACTCTGGAAAACCAGAATGACTTGAAAAATAAACATTAAGAAAAATAAGCAGCAGTTAAAACTCATGTTTGAAAAAATTCCTACTGACATGAGAAATTGCTCATAGCATAATTTTTAGATAGTTTATTTATTTTTTAGAAAAAGTAACATATGAACATAGTACAATATTCAAAGGCAACAAGATGGTAAATATTGAAAAGTCTCCCTTACACCCTTTTCTGTCAACCACCCATTCCTCTCCCCAGAAGCAACCACTATTAACAGACTCTTTTGTCTCCTTCTAGGGACAGTCCATGTATACAAGCAGGTGGGTATGAAAATAATATAAATTTAGGTTATAAATTTAGGATACAGAGTATATATGTGCATATATATCTATCTAAATAGATAAATGGATACAAAGAGAAAGACATATCTATATATATCTATATCTAATATATATTTAATATAGATGCTATATATCTAATATATAGATATATTTGATATATCTATATGTAATATATGTCTATATATAGATATAGATAGCTATATATATTAAATATTAGACATTAATGATATATAAGTATTATATGTATCTAATATATATAAAATCAAGCCTCAAAATTCAGTTATAATACACACACACACAAGAAAAAAGGACAGCAGTAAGTTTGTCAAATAGTAGCAACTGCTATCACTAAGAGGTGGCATTTCAGTGATTTTTATTTTTTCTTTATGCCTTTTCATATTTTCCAGATTCTATGTAGTAATCAAATATTACTATAGTCAGAAAATATTTTAGACATCAATACTTAAGTTAAATACAAATCTACAAGTGAAGAATGTCACATATTTAGATGCCTATAACTTCTTAGAATTAAAAAATATGTGTATTTCCTACATAGAACATTCAAGATTCATTTTAAAGGCCTACCCAGAAAGACAAATCTGGAAATATTATAATGTATTTTTAATGTATTTGTAAATATGCATACAATTATATACTCAGTATAAAATGCCCTAAACAAATGTTAAATTATTGATCTTATTATAGACGTGCAGATGCAGAGGTAATAACAAAAATTTAAATTTAATGTTGCTATCCTTCTCAGTATGCAATCAATCTTCGTGTGCTGCTGTTCATATTCTAAGGCATGGTTTAGAAACTTTTCTTAGAAAGACAGGTAAATTGGTAATAAAATATCAGAGAGCCTTAGGCAGCATTCTCAGGGCATTCAATTCATGTACCCATCAGGCAGCCCCATGCTCCCACATTCCAGGACTCTGCTAGGCAAAGGGGATACAAAGATGAAGGAGGCAAAGGGACTCCTCAAGCAGCTCTCAAAGCAGGCACTATAAAAACTACAGCCAGCATTAAGGAGAGTAACCAGTTTTCCTCAGAAAAATTGGCACAGCTCCACTCAGATAAAGACCAGAAGTGTGGCCTTGCTCTTCTCCCAAGACCCCACACAGGCCTCTGTGGGATGACAGGCCTCCAGCCCGGCCTCTAGCAGGACCAAGTGCCCAACTCAAGCTGGCTTCCTCCCTCAGCCTCATGAGCCCCTGAAAGGCGGGCTGAAGTAGTTAGTGAACTCCCATATGTCCTTGAGCTAAGAAGCATGAGTCCCTCACTGTGAAAGGGAAAGGAAGGGGAGAGACAGACAGGCAAGACCTGAACAGCCATCCCCTCTTCTTTCACTGCGTACATCACGACTCCTCGATGCCTGACTGCTCTAAGCATTCCAGCTGAAAGGCACCGGAAAGTCTCAGCCCACTGTTGCAAAACTACCTCACCATTCCACAGGTACCCCCATTTCTGGGAAATGAATTTCAACCCAAGTCATATTTGCATAGCCTGATGTAGGAATGGGATAAATAAAGGTGCTACTTCTCAAACAGCAAGTCAAATCAGAGGTCCCTGGAGAGTATTTCTATTAAACACAAAGTTGGCCAGATGACAGGTCCAATCAGTTGTGGCAATTCACATCTTCCTGTTGCCACGCCCTTTTTAAAAACTGGCATACCACACACACAATGTGGTAATCTCTGTGGGAATTAAATAGAAAAGAACAAGGGGCAGGAGAACAGGGAACAGCAAAGGAAAAAAGGCCCCGCAGCACCTCAGACCTCATACTTTGCTTTGCTCAAGTCCAGACTTTGCTTCTTAGCCAGGGAAGCTTAGGAGCCCCATGAGTTGCCACATTCTGAGTAGACCCCTCTCTCAAGGGCAAGCTCGCCTTAGGGAAACTCATAAGATCTACCTGTGGATGGGGTTGTGGATATATGTGTGTGTGATCACACATATCCAAACACAAAGAATGCCAATGTATTCACTGACAGAGAAAATTCTGCTTCCTCTAAGCGCATCACGTGGAAGTCAAATAATAGAACGACAGAGGAAACCTGCAACGTCTGCCTATTTAAATCTATTCCCTCTTACAAAATTACACAATTTTACTTCTGGGAACCACACATCATCCATTATGAGAACTAATAGTTTAGATGGTTGGGTGGGCACAAGTCCCAGACCAGCCAATCTCAGGGCTGAAATTCCCCAGCAATTAGTCAGATTGCTAAAGGGTAAGGACATGAGCTGGAACACACTGAGGGCCATCTCAAGGAGAGAGCATTGACTGAAAACAAAGCCCAATGGGAGAGCAGGAGGAAGAAACAGAGACAGCCGTGACCTGACAACATCACTTTATATCAGAGTCAAGCCATGACTGAGACCACAGTACCCCCTGAACTTTTCATTTATACCCTTTTTACTTAATCCACTTCAAGGTGGAGTTGTATCTGTCTCTTGCAAACAAAAAGTCCTGATTAACAGATAAGAGTTTTGATAGGGAAAATGGAACTGGCTAAGGAGAGTTTGCAATATCACTTGACTGTTTAATCAGCATTAGTTGAAAGCATTTACACCAGGGCAAGCCAGGGATTATCCTTGGGCATTCTGCTCTGACACCTAACCAAGCACACCTGCCACTAACACAGTCTCTCTGAAACCATGTTCTTACATTCAGTCAGCTCTGACAGGTCTGCAAGTCACTCTGTCTGCTCCGTTACACAATAACTTTAAAATTTAACTCTCAGAGAGCAATCAGATTTCCCCTGTTCCCAAGTTCTTAAGAGGATGCGTCACTTGGTCCCAAGTACTGAGAGTAATTGAAAACCACTTAATAGATTATAAAATTCTATGGTGCCCAAGAGAACTCAATTCCTCCAAATTAAATGCAATGAATTCATTCCAGTGAATTCTGGCATCAAAAAATCACTTACGGTAGCAAAATGACATCCTCAATAATTTCCAAGTATATCTCTTTGACTATACAATCTTTGATGACATTTTCAATTAAGGAGAACATATCACTCATACTTTGATAAAAGTGAGTTCTTTAAACCCATATTATTTCAAATACAAGGAGTTGTTTATGCTCACTGCTATAAGAAATTCACAGGACAAGACAATGCATCTTTGCAAGTTTACAATAATAGGCACCTCCTATTACAGCTACCTTTTATGCAAATGAAGGTTTCTTCCTTACAGGCACAAACCCTGTCTGTGGTTATTCTTTGAGGACCTCCCCTCAGTGCCACTTCCCAGCTTCTTGTCTTAATTAACCCATTCCACAAAGAAAGCAAATAGTTTTATCCTCAAACCTTTGGCATCATTTGTTTACACATCTCCCCTACTAGACTTCAGATGACTTCATGACTAGTCTAGCACAGTGTCTAGCAGATGCTCTATAAACATCAGTTGAATAGATTTAATTAACCAAATTTGTCAGAATTATACCAGATTATCTGGCTTGTGGCTTTTATGTCATTGTTTGGTTTCAAGCATCAAGGAACATACTGGAAAGAAGTCTTAGAAATTTGGTATGTGACTTCCCTTTAAGAAACAGTTTATGGTACACAAGTTTTCAACCTTTGGAAATGTATCCTGCAACCCCAGCTACAACTATCTGGATCAGGGGTTGGTGCCTGACCTACCTAAAGATTTCAGCTCTGAACTGGGCAAGAGAAAAACTACTGGCCTTCAAGGTGGTCAGGCATGAGAGCTCAACTCCATGGGTGATAAAGTGTACTGGACAGTGATTAGGCAATGCAACAAGATTCTTTTTCAGTGCATTTGAATGCAACTTGCACAGACAGAACTGTCATATAGGAGAAGGACAGAAAAAAAAAGAAGGAGAAGCCAAGAATAAGCAAAAGCTATGAGGACACTAGGGAGAAAGAAGCATATACAACTGCAGAAAAGGAGGAGAAGGAAAAGACAGAAAGAAACCGAAGTAAGCATCGGGAAAGTATGACAGCCACTGTTAGGTGACCTGAAACTTCCTCTACAATACAGCACGAAGACTCAGTTAATCAAAGGGCCACATTAAGAGACAGCTAGTGTCTCTTAAATTTTCAGCTATCTTTATCTCTAGTAAAGAGCTGAGGTTGTCAGTTATCAACATGGATATCAGAAATGTAGAGACGGGTTTTTATTGTTGAATTCTGAGATGTTCAAGACTTGCGAATTGACTAGAAATACTTCAAGAGCACCCCAGCATTCCATAATGGGGTATAACCTAGCATGTTCAGAAGGCTGGACTCAAGAACAGAACGCTAGGAGGAATGCTGCACTCAGGCACAGTTCAGATGGAAGATTCTGGCTGTCCAAGGCCAACTGTAAGTGTGAATCCTGCCTTTATAATAGTGTCATATTTGCCCCAAGCAAACCTCTTAAACAATGCAGGAACACCTAAAAGGGCAGAGTTGTAGACTCTATCAAACTTACAAAATATGTTGTAGGCGTATTTTTGTGTCCTCTCGCAAATAAAGATTTGCTTTCATGTCTGAGGGTTGGGAGCGTTGGTAGAAGACTATAGTCCTCACTTACCTCTAACTACTGGTGTGTATTAGTTGTGGATATAGATTGAGGTGCCACCACACAGAAACCAAGGTGGTTTGAACAAGAGCAATATTTATATTTTACATTTAACAGACAAGAGGTAAGCAATACACAGGAAGGGCTTCCACTTCTATTTGCAGATGGCTCTTTCAAGTCTCACCATCTCCCAGTCAGCAGGAAGGACGAAAGAGAAATGGCTAGATTTTCCCCATTGGCTAGACTTCATCACATGATCATATCCAGCTTCAAGGTCGGCGAGGAAACTCATCTCTATACCAGCAACTGAGGGGCAACTGAGTGGAATTATACTGTAAAATAACACCTGAAGGACCTCTTCCCTGGGCATCTCTCATCACCTGAGGGAATTTGAGTGAGGTCTTCTTCACAGCATGGATGATTTTAATATAAAAATACAACTCATTGCTTAAATAACACCAATGAGAAATCCACTATGGGCTGGACACAGTGGCTCACACCTGTAATCCCAGCACTTTGGGAGGCCAAGGTGGGTGGATCACTTGAGGTCAGGAGTTCAAGACAGGCCTGGCCAATATGGTGAAACCCTATCTCTACTAAAAACACAAAAATTAGCCGGGCTGTGGTGGCACCTGCCTGTAAGCCCAGATACTCAGGAGGCTGAGGCAGGAGAATTGCTTGAACTCAGGAGGCAGAGGTTGCAGTGAGCCCACATCATAACAGTGCACTCCAGACTGGGCAACAGAGTGAGACTTCATCTCAAAAAAAAAAAAAAAAAAAAGAAAGAAATTCAGTATGAAATCTTACATAATACAGATGCTTACAAAAAGAGAAAAAAAGCACCGAAAAATAGTCAAGGCTATGAAAGATAATTAGATAACTATGACCAGAGAATAAACTACATCCTTGCTCCCAGCTTTCAATCACTTTAATTAGAAATTCCTGAGTCACGTGGGAAAGGTAGCTGCCCCTGCTTTACTTTGAAAACCCCAAAACATATCATTTTAATAAGTAAAGCCACTGATTAAAGGTAAAATGTCTGTCAGTCTTCTGAACTGTTTCTTTGTTAGGGCTACCATAAGAAACATCACAGCCTGGTGGCTTAAACAACAGAAATGTATTTTCCCACAGTTCTGGAGGCTAGAAGCCCACAATCAAGGTGTCAGCAGGGTTGGTTCCTTCTTGGGGCTGTAAGGGAAGAATCTGTTCTTTCCTCACCTTGGCTTATAGGTGGCAGTCCTCCGCCTACGTCTCCTAACATAGTCTTCCTCTGTGCATCTCTCTCTGCCCATGTTTCCCCTTTTCATAAAGACACCAGTTACACTGGATTAGGGCTCACCCTAATGACCTCCTTTTAAATTCATTACCTCTTTAACGAACCTATCTCCAACTAAGGTCACATTCCAAGATACGAGGGGTTGGCGCTTCAACATATGAACTTTGCAGGGGACACAATTCAACCCCACAAACTTAGAAACCCTTTAAGTCTCAGACCAAAGAGTACGTACTCACTATGATAGTCATTTTATCCTTTTTAAATCCTTTTTATTGGAAAATATAAGATTCAGAAAATGCTAAGACATCAATCTACAGCATAACAAATAATTATAAAGGAAACACCTACATAACCACCATCCAGGTCAAAAAATAGAGCACTGTCAGCAGCCTGGGACCCCTGTATGCCCTTTCCTTGTCACGCACCCCTCCCTCCTCCAGGTCTCACTATCATTACTTTAAGGAAAATGACTTCTTTTCTTTCTTTCATGGTTTTACCACTTTTAAATGTATCCCAAACATGATACAGTTTGGTTTTTGAACTGCGTGTGAGCAGAACAATATTGTAATACATTATTTAGGGTCATATTTCACTCAAGATGTTTGTAAGATTCATCCATGTAATTACATTTTTTAATGGTTTCAAAGAATATTCCATTAACCTAAATTCAACTTAGCTAGTCAACACTACATTTTCTGATATTTGCCAGTCTTGCTCTTAACCTCCCCACATCCTTCAATGTCTACATCAAAGTCATATCTACACATTGAAACTACTATGACTATAACTGACTTTTATAGTTTTTATCTTATAAAAAGCATTTTTTGTTTAAAGCTCCTACATAGACAGATTATAATACCAGCAGTTTTCTTCAGCAATGCCTCCACAGATATTTTTCCAGAAAAACTGAAAAAGAAATGATACACATAGCAAAGTATATTAACCAATCAACCTCATATGTTTCAGGCAATGCAATAATATTCTAAGCTGAACTGATTTGTAGTCCCTTTCTCCCAAGGTGTATAAATGGCAAGTCAAAGGTGTAAGAGAGCATGATTCAGTGCTTGGAGGGGACAGGCATTTGCAGGGTCTGGCTGACAAGCTTCACTGATGAACACAGAATCTTCAGTGTAACCTGCCAGACTACACTGACCTTAAAGGTTTGTCCAATTCTTGTTGGATTTTCAATAGTCAGAAAGTATTTGCTTCTTGATTGATTCAACTTGAGATTTCCTCATTACTCTGACCTTGCCTACACAGGCTGGAATCAGACATTAGTTTGGTTAACTCATCTACCAGCCATATGGAGGTAGACTGACTGACTCTCTTTCACTTCATATTCTAAGCTTGGGCTCTAATTCCTGCTTAGAAGTCTCCATTCAGTCTTCATTTCCTAGTTCTGATGATGAGCTGTATTTTCTGACTGTAATTTAAATACAAGTTCAAACAGTGATGTGACTCCTCTACAAAATGAATCACAGTTGGGAAGTTGTTTTCTCTGTCATTTCAGATATATCTCTATGAAGTAGAAATGAACTAAGTAAAAAGAAAGAAAAAAAAAAAGAATTGGCCAGATGCGGTAGCTCACGCCTGTAATCCCAGCACTTCGGGAGTCTGAGGCAGGTGGATCACAAGGTCTGGAGTTCAGGACCAGCCTGGCCAACAGGGTGAAACTCCAACTCTACTAAAAATACAAAAAAAAAATTAGCCTGGCGTGGTGGCAAGCACCTGTAGTCCCAGCTACTCGGGAGGCTGAGGTGGAAGAATTGCTTGAACCCAGGAGGCAGAGGTTGCAGTGAGCCGAGATCAGGCCACTGTACTCCAGCTGGGGCAACAGAGTGAGACTACATCTCAAAAAAAAAAAAAAAAAAAAAATTAAGAAACATTAAATTTTCATTTTCATTGAAAATGCTTTAAGAAAACAGCTTTTCCTTTTAAAATTACTATTACTTTTTAGTCTCTATAAATGTTACTAGGAATAAAGTGAAAGCCACCCTTATTTCTAATACTCAGAGACATTTTGCCACATATCCTTCCAGACTTTTCTTTTCTATTCATAAATACACAAATACACAGGTAAATGGATAACAAAAATGAGAACATGTTATATATGCTGTTTTGTTACTACCTTTATTGCCTGAAAAATATATTGCAGAGACCACCTTGTGGCAATACATTTTTCCTTATAGTGTCATTTTAAATGGCAAAATAGAATTCTATTGTAAGAATGTACTATAATTGATTAGGCATCTATTTAAATAATCTCAGGAAGATATATACATGATCAATGAGAACATCCAATTCTTATCTTCTGCCTTAGCAGTTAGTTGTAACTTAAGACCAAATACAGTGGAAGAACCTTAGTTACAACCAAGAAGATTAATGACTAAAAAAGAATTTCTAATAAGATCAATAAAGATTTTAAATATTTCATGCCTCATTGCTAGCATGTACACAAGACAGTGCCAAGCAGTTAAACTTCCAGTTAAGATGAAATCGAAGTGTTTGTTTTTTTGTCCAGTAAAAATTCCACTGCCTCCAATGGCAACTAAGAAGTTAAATGAAATCCAAATGTTCCTCTCATCTCCATCACAACAGACCAGATGAATAGCTCCATAGGCTACTTAAGTTTAGAAGAAGCCTTAGAATGCAATATTTCAGGGACCAAAAAAATAAAAGTTTCACAATGAAAACAGCCTAAGAGACACACCCACTTCATTTTATCAGGAAGAAACACAATCACTCTTATAGCCAAAGACAGGGGCAGGAGAAAGTTAAGTGAAAAGAAATAGTAAGTAGATACTCTTTTTCGAAAACATTTGTATGAGATCTTAAAAGACCACAAAAATGTCAAGCTACTGTTAAAAAGTGACAGACTATAAAAAAACACAACTATTTTGAATCACTCCACTCTAGAAAATGGAAAGACTGATATTCATAGACACAACCTAGCAAAACTTGGCTTTTGTTTACTCTATTCCGGATAATAATTGAAAACACACAAATGTCTGGATTTAATATGCTTCTTTATACAGGTATAACATAATTTTTCCCCTGCACATATTACATAAAGAAAGATTTAACATCACTGCAGTGCTATACAGTTTCGGGTCATCTAAATGTAGTATCTGATAACTTTGTTTAAATGGTAAACATGACTATTAATTTCTGTTAAGCTTAGGTGTACAATAATTACTCCCTGATTTGAAAAAGAATCAATATGAATTGAAAATTATACCAAATTTTGAGGAAACAATAATATTCAGTCATGTGTTCTTTTTATATGCCTCTGTGATCTGTCTTCAGGATCCAAATTTGCCTGGCGCTCTCCTCTCCAAGGTCATCAGCTGACTTCCTTCATACGCAATACTTCTTCATTTTCACAGCATTTCTTACTGTCAACTATCACTTCCCCAGCCTTCATGACAACACACCATCCTGAATCACTTCTCACCCTTCTCTTCTTATCTGGTTAATTCAAACATTACCCAGACCCTATTAAGACAGTGCCACAGGACAAGGTCCTATAGGCAAAGAGAAAACAAGGCATGACCTGTCCTTGAGAAGAGAGATGCAGGAAACTAGTATTTCAACCCAAAATGATAAGAATTATAATGCATGGCCAAGTTGACAACAGAGTACCAGGGAGAAATATTTAAGTCATAAATCAAACCTAAAGATTTATGGTCAAAGAAAGTGTCTTAAAGGCTGTGCAGCTCACCAATCAGGTTTGTGTCAGAAGACATTTATATTCTTCGAACAAAGTGACCCTCAGGCCCTTGGCTGCCTGGAAAGCCTTCTAAATTTGCTCCTGGCAGCTTTCTGGTCCACTTTCATGACAACTGTTTCTTACTTTCCCCATTCTCCTCAAAATTTCCACACAGACTTTATCTGTCTCACTCACAGAAGACGACCTAACTTCCATCTTCAGAGAAAACAGAGATATATTCACAGTCCATTAGCAGAGAAGCCTTACTATCAAAAGATAAAGTGCGGAGTCAGAAGCATGGTACAAAACAGTGCTTTTACTGTTTCCTAAATCACCAGCTCAACTCCTCACATAACCACCTTGAAAGGCCAGGGAAGTCCTTCCTTTCTCCCTCCTCTCTATGGTTCCTTAGGTAAGTGTCTTACCTCCTCTTCCTGAGCCTGAGGCTTCCTCTCATCTTTCTCTGTGGCTGACCAAGCATCTCCACCATTTGGTTCCAACAGATTTTTCTTTCGTGTAAAGGGTAGAGGCCAGAATGGCAGTGACTTGGTGAATCCTTCCTCTTCAGTGAATCAGGAGAAAAGAACTTCCAGATCTGGCCTCAAAATGTCTCCAGCATTAAGGTAGTCTAGCAAAATGAAATCCCTCTCAGCATAACCCTAGAACCCAGAAAGTCTCCA
The DNA here is from genome assembly GCA_004027715.1 of Plecturocebus donacophilus. Lineage (NCBI taxonomy): Eukaryota > Metazoa > Chordata > Mammalia > Primates > Pitheciidae > Plecturocebus > Plecturocebus donacophilus. The sequence continues at coordinate 20,314 of PVKP010021610.1, forward strand.
AATCTCCATCCCACCCAATAAAAACTGTTTCCATTTCCTAGTCTGGATAAGGCCCCGAGGGGAGACGATTGTGCCTCAAGTCTCAGAAAAGGTGGGTGAGTAGGGCCTGAGGGAAAAATATCCCATCCTTTCTCATAGGCTTTTGTGTTTTACTATAACTGCTTTCTAGGAATCAAATTTAAATAAGCTAGAGGCTAATAAATTATTTTTGCTAGTCACAAGACAATGTATTTCACATGAAATTGCTCTTCTTCAGAAACACCATTTTAATTCCACCCAACAGTATGCATTACATGTAGTGATTTTCTACATCTGGAAGAGGTTTTGGAACCAAATTAACTAAAGTTGCAGGTTAACCAATAAAGGCAAAAACTTGTCTATAACTTCCCTGTAACCTGTGGGTACTTGGAACTGAGACTCTTTCAAGTTCATTCATTCATTCATCAAATATACATGGAGCACCAGATACTGTGCTAGGCCCTGGACACACAGTAGAGAATAAAACAGATACACATGCCACTGCTTAAAGACTATTGAGGAGACAGATAATAAGCAAGTAAGTGGAGCATTACAAATGGTAATAAGTGTTTGCCTTACACCCTTCAACAAAATTATACTTCCAAGCACTACCCCACTGCCATCAGGCTCCTCAGCAGGATGAAGCCGTGACCAAGAAAACATGGTAGAAAATTGCAGCAATTTGTTGGTCTAGGAAAATCTGCAGTTAAACTCTGATTTGAAGAATAGTTTGGAGAAGTCTTCAGGCCAGTCGCTCACCAGACCAAAGGAGCCTTCTTATAAAAGTTTATATTCAATCAAACTGATGCTCCACATACTAGGTAAGTTTCTAACCTAAAACACTATTAACTTGAGCCATCAGTAATAGCGAATCCACACAAGCCTCAAAGCATATTTATATGCTAGTGTCACTTCCACCTAACCAATAAAAAACTCTTCAGTCAGTAAACTTGACATCTCACTCCAACAAAATAATCCAGCCCCAAGTGGCATAGAAGCCAAGAGATTGTTTGCCAGGGAGGGTATCTCCCTGATATCTAAGATAGGGCTGGAGGGATTTTCTTAAAAAGATTTCTGAATTACAGTGGCAAGAAACAAATAACTGGTGATTTACGTTCACTGGCTCATCATCTTATTGATGTTTTCACAGTCCTGGAATCTTGACAAATGGCTCAATGACCTACAAAAAAACTGAAGAAACATCTACTAACTAAAACTCATTTGAAGCCTTGAGATCTCAGTCAAGGAATAAGGTCAAATAGCAGAATTTTCTCCACCTAGCCAAAATATGTGCCCCACCTCCCAGAAACTGGGCTTTGCACACAAAGGGGAGGAAAATACTCCCTCAACCTGCTATCTAAAGTCACTGAGAACTTCCCCTATATCTTAGTAAGTCTGTTCTTGTACCAATTCCACTTTAATTTCCACTAGCTTCACTTTCCAGCATGCAATGGATCTGGGGCTTTGATCATAAATATTAAGTCAATCATTGGAGAAGTTTAGCCTAGAAGAATGAATAGCAGTATGCTGTGCAGTGTGCAAAATAGTTGGCTTAATCAATTCCCACCCTCATAAAAGGACCTGAACAAGAGACCAAAAAATCCCTGCAATGGATAACAGATCCACAGCCAGTAAAGGCCAAGATAAAGCACAGTTAGGTCCTGACTGTGCACAGCACTTTGCCCTGCAATTTAAAAGGCCAATGGAGGACTGTCAAACCTTCAATATCACCCAAAATAGAGACACCAAGAATAAGGATAAATGTGGCCTACAAAAGAAATGAACAGATTTCCCCCAAAGTAAGACTAATTAAGGAAGAAAAATCAAGGCTTTTTTTTTTCTCTTTGGACTGCTATCACAAATACCATAAACTGGGTAGATTATAAACAACAAAAACGTATTTATCACCACTGTGGAGGCTGGGAGGTGCAAGATCAAGTCCAAGATCAAGCAGGCAGATTTGGTGTCTGGTGAGGGCACCTTTCTGATTCACAGGGCTCCTTCTTGTGGTGTCCTTATGTGGTGGAAGGGACAAGGCAGTTGTATGGGGCCTGTTTTGTAAGGTTGCTAATCCTATTCATGAGGACTCCACTGTCATGACCTAATCACCTGCCAAAGACCACCTGCTAATACCATCACACTGGAGGTTAGGTTTCAACATATGAATTTGGCAAGGGTAGGGACAGACACAAATATTCAGATCATAGCACATGGGTCCTACCAAAACATCTTACTGCATAAAAGACACAAGCGATATACAAAATTTTACTTTATGATAAAAGTACACTTCAGAAAAATGAGAAAAGAAAAAATTATTCAACAAAAGGTACAGTGACTATGACTAACTGCTTGGAAAAAAATATCTGTAAGCCCCATAAAAACAAACTCCAAAAGTATTAAAGAGTTAAGTATTTTTAAAAAGAAAAGACAGCATCATATCATCTATTTTGAGCATCCTCCTTAAATGACATTAGTGGTTTTCCATTGCTCTTACAACAAAATATCAAAATCCATAACAAGACTTACAAATCCCCACATGGTCTAGCTTCAAAATTCCTTTCCAGCCATATCTTGGCATATCTTGCTTTATCTTGCTTGATCTTTGTGCTTCAGCCACAATGGCGTCTGCCAGGCCTGCAATGCCTTTTTCCACCACCTCCTTATGTGATTTAACTATAATCTTCCATCAACATGACTTCTACTGGAAACCCCTCCCAGACCTCCCCAAGCAGGTCAGTTACCCTCAGTAGACATTTTTATTTTACTATTTACCTCTCCTTCATAATACTTAGCAGTTTTAATTTTATTTGTGCAAATTTAAAAGAAATTAAGGCCTATTTTCTTCTTTTTGCAGCTTCACTGAGGTATAATTGACAAAGAAAATTGTATATATTTAAAGAGTACAACATGATGTTTTGATATATGTAAGCACTGTGAAATGATTACCAAAATCAAGCCAATTAACATGTCCATCACCTCACATAAGTACCTTCTTTTTTTTGTGGCAAGAATACTTAAGATCTACTGTCTTAGCAAATTTCAAATATACAATATATTATTATTCACTATAATCACCATACTGTTCATTAAGTCTCCAGAATTTATTCATCTTATAACTAGAAGTGTGTACCCTTTGGCCAACATCTCCTGCTTTCTCCCATTCCTGACCCTTCTACTCTCTGTTTCTATGAGTTGACTTTCTTTAGATTCCATTTATAAATGAGATTATACAGTATTTATGTTTCTGTGCCTGGCATATTTCACTTAGCATCATGTTCTTATTAAGGTCAATTTCCTGTTCGACTGAAGCTCCAAATGTGCAAGGTTTATTACTTTATGTCTGACAATTCTCTTAGCCCTGCTGTATAAGAGACACTCAATGAATATCTGTAGGATTAAAGTACGTGGATGAAGACACGAACTAAAATGCAGACAAGGTGTAATCTTTGAATAAAGATAGACATCCTAAGCATAACAGAGGCAGAAACAATGAAGAAAAAGAAACTGTTGCATTTGACTACCGAAAACTAAAAATCTCAATCAAAAATACTGTGAACAAACTTAAAGGCAAATTGAAAACTATGGAAAAATATTTGCAATATCCCTGATTAAGAGTTGATAGCCTTGGGGTGGATCCAAGATGGCTGAATAGGAACAGCTCTGGAGTGCAGTTACCAGCAAGAACAATGCAGAGGGTCAGTGAACACTGCATTTCCAAACGAGTTATTACTGCCCACAGACCAGGAGATTCCCAGGATGAAAAGTGCCACGAGTTCCCAGCGTGGCTGTTTCAGCTGGCGCAGCAGGTCTCCGCACAAAAACAGAAATCTGGGCAGCTGTTTCAACTGGGACCTGGAACACCTGAGAGACAGCACCACCCATTCAACTGAAAAAAGGGGGGCTTAAACAGGGAGCCAGGTGATCTGGCTCAGCGGGTCCCACCCCCAAAAAAAACCAGCAATCTGAAATGCTCTGGATTGAGAATTTCGCAGAAAGCACAGTTGGACCGGGACGGTCCAGCTCTGTTGGGGGAAGGGCATCTACCATTACTGAGGCAGTCCACCATTACTGAGGCAGTCTGCCATTACTGAGGCACACGGCCATTACCGAGGCAGTTCTAACTATATCTCTATAAACAAAACTGCAAGGAGGTTCACACAACAGCTGGGCAGAGCCCACGGCAGCTCAGCAACGCCTCTGCTGGCAGACTGTGACTAGGCTACCTCCTTGCTGGGTAGTGCAGCTCTGAAAAAAGTTAGCAGCATGTCAGGAAGTTATAAACAAAGCCCCACATTCCCAGGACAGAGCACCTGGGAAAAAAAAAGGTGATTATGAGTTCCACCGCAGCAGACGTAAACTTACCTGCCCAGCAGCTCTGAACAGAACAACAGAGCTCACAGCTCAGCACTTGAGCTCCTATAAGGGACAGACTGTCTCCTCAAGCGGCTCCCCGACCCCAGTATATCCAAAGAGTCACCTCATAAAGGAGAGCTCAGGCTGATATCTGGCGGGTATCCTTCTGGGACAAAGATAATGGAAGAAGAAACTGGCAACAACCCTTACTGTTCTGTAGCCACCACAGGATATGCCCAGGCAAGCAGGGTCTGGAGGGGACCTCCAGCAGTCCTACAATAGAGGAGCCTGACTGTTAGAAGGAAAACTAAGAAACAGAAAGAAATAACTTCATCATCAACAAAAAGGATGTCCACTCAGAGATCCCATCCGAAAGTCACCAATTACAAAGACCACAGGTAGATAAGTCCACAAATATGGGAAAAAAACAGCACAAAAAGGATCAAAACACCCAAAACCAGAAGGCCTCTCCTTCTCCAAGGGAACACAACTCATCACCAGCAAGGGAACAAAGCTGGATGGAGAATGAGTCTAATGAATTGACAGAAACAGGCATCAGAAGGTGGGTAATAACAAACTTCTCTGAGCTACAAGAACATGTTCTAACCCAATGCATAGAAACTAAGAACCTTGAAAAAAGGTTTGATGAAATGCTAATGAGAATAAACAGCTTAGAGAAGAATATAAATGACTTAATGAAGCTGAAAAACACAACATGAGAACTTGGCGAAGCATACACAAGTTTCAATAGCCAAATCAACCAAGCAGAAGAAACGATATCAGAGGTTGAAGATCAACTCAATGAAATAAAATGAGAAGGCAAGATTAGAGAAAAAGTGAAAAGAAATGAACAAAGCCTCCAAGAAACATGGGATTATGTGAAAAGACTTAATCTGTGTGTGATAGGTGTACCTGAATGTGATGGAGAGAATGAATCCAACCTGGAAAATACTCCTCAGGATATTATTCAGGAGAACTACCCCAACCTAGCAAGGCAGGCACATATTTAAGCCCAGGAAACACAGAGACCACCACAAAGATATTCCTCAAGAAGAGCAACTCCAAGGCACATAATCGTCAGATTCACAAGGGTTGAAATGAAGGAGAAAATGCTAAGGCCAGCCAGAGAGAAAGGTCAGATCACCCACAAAGGGAAGCCCATCAGACTCACAGCAGATCTCTCAGCAGAAACTCTACAAGCCAGCACAGAGTGGGGGCCAATATTCAACATCCTTAAAGAAAAGAACTTTCAACCTAGAATTTCATATCCAGCCAAACTAAGCTTCATAAGCAAAGGAGAAATAAAATCCTTTATGAGTAAGCAATTGTTCAGAGATTTCATCACCACCAGGCCTACCTTACAAGAGCTCCTGAAAGAAGCACTAAACATGGAAAGGAACAAGCAGTCCCAGCCACTCCAGAAACATACCAAATGGTAAAGAGCATTGACACAATGAAGAAACTGCGTCAACTAATGGGCAAAACAACCGGCTAGTATCAAAATGGCAGGATCAAATTCACACATAACAATATTAACCCTAAATGTAAATGGACTAAATGCCCCAGTCAAAAGACACACACTGGCAAATTGAATAAAAAGTGAAAAACCATCAGTGCGCTGTATCTAGGAAACCCATCTCATGCAAGGACACACACAGGCTCAAAATATAGCGATAGAGGAAGATTTACCAAGCAAATGGAGAGAAAAAAAAGCAGGAGGTGCAATCCTAGTCTCTGATACAATAGACTTTAAACCAACAAAGATCAAAGAGACAAAGAAAGGCATTACATAATGGTAAAATGGTCAATGCAACAAGAAGAGCTAACAATCCTAAATATATATGCATCCAATGCAGAGCACCCAGATAAATAAAGCAAGTTCTAAATGACCTACAAAGAAACTTAGACTCCCACACAATAATAGTGGGAGACTTTAACACTCCACTGTCGATATTAGATCAATGAGACAGAAAATTAACAAGGATATCCAGGACTTGAACTCAGATCTGGACCAAGCAAATCTAATAGACATCTACAGAACTCTCCATCCCAAATCCACAAAATATACATTCTTCTCAGCACCACATCACACCTACTCTAAAACTGACCACATATTGGAAACAAATCACTCCTCAGCAAATGCAAAAGAACAGAAATCATAACAAACAGTCTCTCAGACCAGAGTGCAATCAAATTAGAACTCAGGATTAAGAAACTAACTCAAAACTGCACAACTTCATGAAAACTGAACAACTGGCTCTTGAATGTTGACTGGATAAACAATGAAACGAAGGCAGACATAAAGATGTTCTTCGAAACCAACAAGAACGAAGACACAATGTACCATAATCTCTGCAACACATTTAAAGCTGTGTCTACAGGAAAATTTATAGCAATAAATGTCCACATGAGAAGCAGGGAAAGATCTAAAGTTGACACTCTATCATCAAAATAGAAAGAGCTAGAGGAGCAAGATCAAACAAACTCAAAAGCTAGCAGAAGACAGGAAATAACTAAGATCAGAGCGGAACTGAAGGAGATAGAGACACAAAAAAACCCTTCAAAAAATTAATATATCCAAGAGCTGGTTTTTTGAAAAGATCAACAAAATAGACAGACTGCTAGCCAGATTAATAAAGCTGAAAAGAGAGAAGAATCAAATAGATGCAATAAAAAACAATAAAGGGGATATTACCACCTATTCCACAAAAATACAAACTACCAT
>PVKP010021610.1:27509-38974 GCA_004027715.1 Plecturocebus donacophilus
ACAGCTGAATTCTACCAGACATACAAAGAGGAGCTGGTACCACTCCTTCTGAAACTATTGCAAACAATCCAAAAAGAGGGAATCCTTCCCAAATCATTTTATGAGACCAACATCATCCTGATACCAAAACCCGGCAGAGACTCAATGAAAAAAAGAAAACTTCAGGTCAATATCCATGATGAACATAGGTGCAAAAATCTTCAATAATACTGGCAAACCGACTGCAACAGCACATCAAAAAGCTTATCCATCATGATCAGGTAGGCTTCATCCCAGGGATTCAAGTCTGGTTCAACAGACACAACTCTATAAACGTAATCCACCATATAAACAGAACCAAAGACAAAAACCACAATTATCTCAATAGATGCAGAGAAGGCCTTCAACAAAATTAAACAGCCCTTTATGCTAAAAACTCTCAATAAACTAGGTACCGATGGAACGTATCTCAAAATAACAAAAGCTATTTATGATAAACCCACAGCCAATATACTGAATTCATACTGAATGGGCAAAAACTGGAAGCATTCCCTTGAAATCTGGCACCAGACAAGGTGCCCTCTCAGACCACTCCTATTCAATATCATACTGGAAGTTCTAGCCAGAACAATCAGGCAAAAAAAATAAAGGGTATTCAAATAGGAAAGGAGGAAGTCAAACTGTCTCTATTTGCAGACAACATGATTATATATTTAGAAGACTCCATCGTCTCAGCCCAAAATCTCCTGAAACGGATAAGCAACTTCAGCAAAGTCTCAGGATACAAAATCAATGTGCAAAAATCATAAGCATTCCTATACACCAATAGCAGACTTAAAGAGAACCAAATCAAGAACGAACTGCCATTCACAATTGCTACAAAGAGAATAAAAATACCTAGGAATACAACTAACAAAGGATGTAAAGGATCTCTTCAAGGAGAAATACAAACCACTGCTTAATGAAATAAGAGAGGACACAAACAGATGGAAAAACATGCCATGCTCATGGTTAGGAAGAATCAATATCATGAAAATGGCCATACTGCCCAAAGTAATTTATAGATTCAATGCTATCCCCATCAAGCCACCTATGACCCTCTTCACAGAACTAGAAAAAAACATCTTAAACTTCATATGGAACCAAAAGAGAGCCCACATAGCCAAGACAATTCTAAGCAAAAAGAACAAAGCTGGAGGCATCATGCTACCTGATTTCAAACTATACTACAAGGTGACAGTAATCAAAACAGCATGGTACTGGTACCAAAACAGAGATATAGACCAATGGAACAGAACAGAGGTCTTGGAGGCAACGCCCCACATCTACAACCATCTGAACTTTGACAAAAACAAGCAATGGGGAAAGGATTCCCTGTTTAATAAATGGTGCTGGGAAAACTGGCTAGCAGTGTGCAGAAACTGGACTCCTTTCTGATATGTTATACTAATGCCAGATGGATTCAAGACTTAAACATAAGGCCTAACACCATAAAAACCCTAGAAAGACACCTAGGCAAAACCATTCAGGACATAGGCATAGGCAAGGACTTCATGATTAAAACACTAAAAGCATTGGCAACAAAAGCCAAAATAGATAAATGGAATCTAATTAAACTCCAGAGCTTCTGTACAGCAAAAGAAACAATCAATAGAGTGAACTGGCAACCAACAGAATGGGAAAACATTTCTGCAATCTACCCATCTGACAAAGGGCTAACATCCATAATCTACAAAGAACTAAAACAGATTTACAAGGAAAAAACAAACAAACCCATTCAAAAGTGGGTAAAGGACATGAACAGACACTTTTCAAAAGAAGACATTTATAAGGCCAACAAACATATGAAAAAATGCTCATCATCACTGGTCATTAGAGAAATGCAAATCAAAACCATATTGAGATACCACCTCACGCCAGTTAGAATGGCGATCATTAAAAAATCTGGAGACAACAGATGCTGGAGAGGATGTGGAGAAATAGGAACACTTTTACATCGCTGATGGGAATATAAATTAGTTCAACCATTGTGGAAGACAGTGTGGTGCTTCCTCAAGGACCTAGAAATAAAAATTTCATTTGACCCAGCAATCCATTACTGGGCATATATCCAAAGGGTTATAAATCATTCTATTATAGACACATGCACAAGTATGTTCACTGCAGCAGTGTTTACAATAGCAAAGACCTGGAACCAACCCAAATGCCCATCAATGATAGACTGGACAAGGGAAATGTGGTACATATACACCATGGAATACTATGCAGCCATAAAAATGATGAGGTCATGTTCTTTGCAGGGACATGGATGAATCTGGAAACCATCATTCTTAGTAAACTGACATAAGAACAGAAAAACACCACATGTTCTCACTCATAGGCAGGTGTTGAACAATGAGAACACGTGGACACAGGGAGGGGAGCATCACACAATGGGGTCTGTTGGGGGGGACTAGGGGAGGGACAACGAGGGGTAAGAAGGTTGGGGAGGGATAACATGGGGAGAAATCCCGATATAGGTGATGGGGGGATGGAGGCAGCAAACCACATTGCCATGTATATACCTATGCAACAATCCTGTATGTTTTGCACATGTACCCCAGAACCCAAAGTGCAATAAAATATATATATTTTTTAAAAGAGTTTATAGTCTTAAAAATTAAAGAGATTTCTATAAATAACTCCCACAAAATGTTCAAAGGACACAGATAAGCAATCTCATACAGAATAATATAGTTTCTGAACATAAAAAGTTCAATACCAGTAGAAAATTGAAAATTTTTCCATAAAAATATCCTTTTACCTATCAAATTGAGACTTTTTTAAAATTATAATGTCCCAGTGTCAGAAGGAGTAAGCACCAAATTTCATATATTCCAAGTATGAATATAAATTTGTAGAACTTCCCTGAAAGGCAGTTTTGCAATGTGCACAAAAGTGTATTCAGCTTTTAATCCAGCAATTTCTCTTCCAAGAACTCAGCTCAAGTGGGAAAAAAATTCACTGGAGAATTACTAACAACTAATGAAAGACTGAAAACAACACAAATATCTAACAATAGAGGAAACATGTTTGAGGACCTAAGGAAAATAAAATGACATTAAAACATGTGATAATATTTCACGGGAAACTATGGCTAACATAATAAGTGAAAGATGCAAGTTTAAAACTACTAAAATTTTCATTTGCTTATGTAAAATATATGTATATAGGGAAACAGAAAACTGGGAAGATGTTCTAAGATGTCAGTTTCTGTTATTAGGTAGAGCATTTATGTGATTTTTATTTTCTTTATTTTACATTTTCTACAGTGAAAATTCCTGTTTTGTAAGAAGAGAGAAACCAATAGCAAAAAATTAATAATACTTAACAGTATTATAAAATGTGCTTATGGCATGCCAACTACTATCTACTAAGCACTTCACATATATTATTAGTATTTCATTTATTCTATGAGGTAAATACTAATCCTATGGAATAGGTACCATTATAATCCTCATTTAAAAGATGAATAAATGTAATTCAGTCAAAACCAAAAATATTCATCCAGTAGTTTTCTTAAATCTGATTAAAGTTATTTTTCTAATATTTTCTAAACAGCAACCACTTAATCACTTTAAAAGTTAAAAAATAACCAGTGCACTATATTGATATCTAGAACTAGAGCCTCCAAACTTGGGCTATGGGTTCAGAGTCAGAGAAAGAGAAAGGTAATGGAAGAAGCCTACAGTCAAATATTCACAGGTAGAACATTAGTAAGTTAGGATTTTGTGCCACACCTCCTGGTTTCCTGACATAAGCAGAGTTGTGAATTTGGAGAGCTTTACATCAAAATCTACACCCTTTATAATTATAAAAGAAAATGTCCTTTCCAGGATATTATATGAGCATGGGCATAGTTTTTGAAACAAAATGTTGCATTTCATAGCCTTCTTCACAGAAAACAATTCCATGTACTGCAACCATTTGAACATGATTAATTCACCAAGCTCTTTTTACCACTCGTTATTGTTTTAAACACATAGTCTCTTTTCCTTGATTCTAACTGACATGCTGGCATATCCCATGTGTAAAATGAAATAATCTCAACTTTCTGGACATGTAATCCCTGCTGGCGCTGATCCAGCTAATGAATCTGCCAGGTTGACAGCGTTGTGCCTTTGAAGGCCTGTGTCTGCTGCAGTGGCAATAATAGAAGATGACACTTACCTGACAAAGAATCACTTCGAAATACATTTGATGGGCAAAACTACCAGAAGCTACCTAAATCGTTACTTAGTTTAGATGGGGCAGGCATAAATAAAACTGTAAGGAATTGTTTAATATACTAAATGGATTAGTAATGTGAACTTACCATTCAATGGGCACCTACTCTATGCCAGGTACTGTATTGGGCTCTTAATACATCATCTCATTAGAGCCTCACAACAACCTGGAGAGATAGAGGAATTAGTCCTATTTTTACAATTATGGAACTCAAAAATCAGAGACTAAGTAACTGTTACTAGATTGCAGAACTACCAAGCAGGAGAGCTGGGATTCAAACTACATCTATCTAATTCCAAATGCAATGCTCTTTTCACTACACCATACGGATTCCCTCTGCAGCTCATAACACCCACAGTTCCCACTACTCTCTCACCTGAATAAGCCAGATGCACCTGCAATCTGACATTGGCTTAAAGTATTTTCTTCAATAGCACATATACCAGCCCATCAGAGTCCTATAGGACGTGTCCACCCCTCAGAAACATGTAGGAATGTCTCGAATGAAGGGAGGAGGTTCAATTCCTTCATCACCTCCAATATAAGTAAGACATCTAGAAAGCTAGGAAACCCTCATATATCATCAAGCTGCCATCAACATTATTGAAGGTAACGCTGGTCTAATGTGCAATAGCAACATCTGGAGTCCAGCTGATTACTACTCACAGGGTTATGTGACAAGCCTGCAGTGCCATGGAACAAAAAAGGCCCTACTGTGCTTAAGAAGCTCCAACAAAGTTAAAATGCAAACAACAGAGCACAGCCCCAGCTAAGCCTTTCCTCTTGGAGTTTTTCCTTCATGCTGAAGCATAACTTAACAATTTAGCCACCTTTACAAAGAATACAGAAAGCAGTAAAGGGATGGAAAGATTTTGAGCACTCTGGCCTAGGACTAGTAAAATGACTACAAAAATCATTTTTTGAAAATAACAGTCATAGTACTTGGAAACATCTTAAATCTCACAAGGTATAGTGTGGGAAGGTCAATATTAAACAATTGTATTGAGTCAATAGTGTTCAATAATTATCTGAATTCCCTCTAAAAGGATTTTCCTAATCGTGCTATTTAGTATCTGCAGGTATTTCACAAGATGAGTCTTTATCTCTCTACCAGTTCACTTGCAGAGGGATGGTCTCATGAAAATGATTTCCAGGGCTTCTCAACCCTAATTTGTATATGAACCACCTGGAGATGGTGTCAAAATGCAGATTCTCATTAAACAGGGCTGGATTAGGGTCTGAGAGTCTGTATTTCTATGAAGCACCTGATGTTGCTGCTGCAGAGACCACCATTTAACAGCAAAGGTCTCACTCTTGTTGCCCAGGTTGGAGTGCAATTACACCATCTTGGCTCACTGCAAACTACACTTCCCAGGTTCAAGTGATTGCCTCAGCCTCCCAAGTAGCTGGGATTACAAGTGCCCACCACGCCCGGCTAAATTTTGTATTTTAGTAGAGATAGGGTTTCACCATGTTGGCCAGGCTGGTCTTGAACTGCTGACCTCAGGTGATCCACCCGCCTTGGCCTCACAAAGTGCTGGGATTACAGGCGTGGGCCACTGTGCCTGGCCTCAACCACTGTTTCTTATCTGAGATCTTCATATGCCCACATCCTCTATCCCTGCCCCAGGGAACTGAGCCTGAAAAAATTCTTAATTGCATGTTCACTTTTTTTTTTTGGAGAATCTAAAAAATATATATTTTACCAGTTCCGTGACTTCTCTTTTACAGAAATAATTGATACAACGTGTCCAGAAAATCAGTTTCTTAAGTCAGTTTTTCTCAAAGTGGACTCTGCAGACATTTCTTTGGTGGATCCACGCGAACAATTTTCCCACAAAAGAGTCCATACAATGACTTCTTAGTTAGAGATTTGCCTTACCCACAGCACAGGCAACATCCAGCTGCAGGGAAAGAACTGATGTCTTGGGATGGGCAAAGATTAGGAGGAAAGGTAAGTGGTTTGTGAGAACTTAGAGGCAATGAAAAGAGGCAATCAGTAGAAAACAGCAGGGTTTCACTAAGAATAAGTTATGCCAAACACATTATTTCCTTTTTGACAGGGTTATGAGAATGGTGGATTATGACAATGCTTTAGACAGCATATTTAGATGCCAGCATGGTATGAAGTCTCTTAAAACACTCTTGTGGCCAAGAATAGAGAAACGCAGCCTAAATAATGACATGCTGAATAGATTCATAGGTGATTAAACAAAATATACAAGGAAAATGAACTGATGGAATAAATGTCAGTCTAGTAAGAGATTCCTTCATAGTTTCTTCCCTTTCCCAGCTTTAAACCCTCCCACCCTCCAACCAAGTTAGCAACAATACCACAAGTGATACATACTGAATTTCTTACATGTACTTTAAATGTATAAAGAAATAAAGCCACTTGTACCAGAACTTTACAAAAGAGGAGTTCAGTATATTTTACAGCACATTCTTCTGACAATACTTAAAATTTGATATTTTCCCTGTATGAGTTATTTACTTAAACTGTTTTCAATGGCATTTTCAGTAGCTAAAGCTTAAAGAGGGCTTGGAAATATAAAAGGTAAACTGGATATAGAGAAGCAATTTAGATTTTGTCCAATTAAAATTTGGGAAAGATAATGGAAAATGAGCACAAGTAAACCCAGGCCTTATCACTGCATTTCTAAAACATATGAGCAGGAGAAGGGACAGAGCAGAAGTACATGTAAGAAGGGCTGTCCCAAAGCATTTCTCCATCTTAGGCATCCATCCACAGTGAGTCCCAGGAGGCAGCGCTCAGAAATTTTTATTCTGAATCACAAATCAGAAGAGTATCAGCTTTGGCCAGGTGTGATGGCTCACACCTGTAATCCCAGCACTTGGGTAGGCTGAGGCAGGAGGATGACTTGAGCACAGGAGTTCAAGACCATCCTGAGCCACATAGCGGGACCCTCTCTCTACAAAAAAAAAAAAAAAAATTTAATTAGCCAGGTGCAGTGGGGCGCACCTGTAGTACAAGCTGCTCAGAGGCTGAGGTGGGAGGAGAGCCTGAGCCTGGGAGACTGAGGCTGCAGCGAGCCATGACTGCATACTGCACTTCAGCCTGGGAGAGACCCTGTCTCAAAAATAAGAGAAAAGTACTAGCTTTGAAAAACACACCAGAAACCAGCCTCTTGATATGCTTATAATCTTCAATAAATAAGAGGTGTACACTTATTATTTCACTTATCACTGAAACTGTAAGAACCTTCCATCAAACAATTGATAGAAGAAAATTAGTTTGTTTAAAATGTCTAAACCACTGCTACTGCTTTATTATAAAATAAATGTTATAACATAGTCACATAAAAAATATTCATTCCTGGCTGGGCACGGTGGCTCACACCTGTAATCCCAGCACTTTGGGAGGCTGAAGCAGGTGGATCACTTGAGGTCAGGAGTTTGAGACCAAACTGGCCAACATGGTGAAATCCCATCTCTACTAAAAATACAAAAATTAGCCAGATGAGGTGGCAAGCACCTGTAATCCCAGTTACCCAGGAGGCTGAGGCAGGAAAACCATTTGAACTCGGGAGGCGGAGGTTGTAGGGAGCCAAGATTGCACCACTGCACTCCAGCCTGGGTGACAGAGTGAGACTCTGTCTCAAAAACAAACAAACAAAACAAAATTCATTCCTGAAAGCAAAAACGTGCTCAAAGACTACAGTAGTCATGTAAAGAACACAGGAACTGGCTTGAAGGGGCACCCACTGGCTAGATTTGAACAATTTGTACATCTAAAAGTGTAACATTGATCATCAGTTATTAAATATAAAACATTTAATTTAAAAATCCATGAATCCATATTAAAGGGGAGTAGAAGGATGTGACAGAAGTTCTTATAAAATGCTATCTATTAGATGAAAAGGGGATTATAGAATTAGAAAATAATCCCTTTGCAATCTCCATTGTAATTAATTCAGGCACAAATCACCTATGAATGCCTAGAAGTACCTGTGAAAATATTATTGGGGAATAGGACATTCATATGATCTCATAGATAGTATCTTCCCACAGACTACTGACTAATCACAAAAGGACATAGGTACTTGTATATGGGAAAGCTACAGTAGTTAACACTTAACCAAGCAATCCCATTCCACAACCACCAGTAGCAGAGAATCCTGTGCCTCCTAATGGGATGTAGTGATACCACCTCAGCTGTCTTCTTGCCAAAAAAGATGAATCTAAAAAATGGGAAACAGACAAATCCAGAATATAGAACATCCTAGAACTGATCTACATTCTTCAAATTAGTCATTGTTTAAAAAAAAAAAAAAAAAAAGACAAGGAAATTTTTCCAAATTAAAATGAGATTAAGAGGTATGACAATCAAGTGCAATGCGTGAAATTTTATTTCATCCTAGATCCAAAAAAATGAGATAATTCAACATAAAATGTACAAGAGATAGCATTATGGAATTATGATTGATTAGGAAGATTCAACAACAGTAATAACCACAATAACAATAATATTAGGGATGGTAGGAGAATGTCGTTATTCTCAGGAAGTGTGGAAGGATTTAGAGGGGGGATGTTTAATGGTATCTACAACTGGGCCAGACTTTGGGAGGTCACAAGATGGGAGGATCACAAGGTCAGTTGATCAAGACCATCCTGGCCAACATAGTAAAACCTCATCTCTACTAAAACACAAAAAAATTAGCTGAGGTGTGGTGGTATGTGCCTATAGTCCCAGCTACTCGGGAGGCTGAGGCAGGAGAATTGCTTGAACCCAGGAGGAGGAGACTGCAGTGAGCTGAGATCTTGCCACTGCACTCCAGCCTGGGTTACAGTGAGAGATTATGTCTCAAAAAAAAATGATATCCACAACTTATTTTTAAAAGCTTTCTAAATAAATATATCACATACATAGAGAATCAAATGTAACAGAATGCTAAGAAAACAGATGGATCTTATGAGTGCTTTTTTTTCTTTTTATTTCAACTTTTTTTACAGTTAGAAGTTTTCCAAAATTAAAAATTGAGGGAAAGGAAAAGATTTTTAATATAAACATTTATTACCATTTTTCCTTATTCCCTCTTAATCTTATTTCTTCTCATAAAAACTTATGTTCCTCAACCTCATGCCTCCTATTTAGCTTATCCTTGGAGTCTAATAGCAATTAAAGTCATCTCCAACCTACACATTCAATATTCCAAATTTACATAGATTATAATTTGAAATTAAAAAATGAAATAGCATATCAAATAAAAGTCTAATGGGCAGTACACTCTAGCAGTGTAGAGTGTACTACATTAAAAGTTGAGTGGTAATTTATTTCTATGCTTTGATTTTTTTTTTTTAAGTAAGCCATTTAACTATTTCTTCACAGAGATAGTTAAAGAGAGCCTAGCTAATAATGAATTAAACAGAAAAGCCTTTTGGTGAATTCACCACTGTCTTTGGCCCATTGCTCCCCACTAACTTCACCATGAAGTACAATTTAACTAATTGCAAGGCCAGCAGCTGCAGTGACCCAACCCCTATCTTACTTCACACATCTAAACATCATCTTTAAGCCACCCACAAAATAACCAGAAGCTATTCCAGAGATCAAGGAAGAAAAATACCAAAAGCTGCATGTTAAATCAGTGAAAACTCAATCTAAATTTGGGGAATTTAATCTAAAATTGATGATAAAGCAGATGGCACACATATTCTCTTTCGGCATTTTGCCCAAAAAATAGGAAACTAAAGAAGAATTCTTATGCAACAAATGAACGTGCTTTAGAAATGCTAAGATTTTTAAAAATTTTTTAACTTGATATGTTCTTTCCTTTTTTTTCCCATATGTCCTTTGAAAGTAGTGAAGTGATGAACAAATAGATTTAAAGTTCAGCTTCTTCATCTTTAAGACACATTTCTAATGGATACAGACTGCTTTAACCATATTAACCACCAATTTCACAAAACTAGTGAAAACCTCTGAATAACTTCCTAGTCACCTTTCACCTTTGCCTCTTGACCGAAAACTGACCAAAGCAAAAACTTTGCTTCTTGACTAAGTCCTGCTAAAAACTGCTTTCAAAAGTTATAATAAACCTTAACAATTAACTGGCTGAAATTAACAAGTAAAGAAAGCAAAATCCAAAATAAAGTTATCTTTCTTTATTCAAAAATAATAATTGGCTATGAAATAATAAAGAATTGGTTATAAATTTAAATGTTTCATTATAGCTATCAATCGCAAATAATAGATGGTACATAAGAATTGTCACAATACTAGGTTACTTTCCCTACTTTCAAACTCACGTAGTTTAAAATATTAGTAAATTATTTCCATATTTATATATATTTTAGCTTTTGTTTTTCTTTAAGCTAGTAAAACTTTATCGCTTATTCCCCTCAGCCAAATACCAGGAAACAACTTTTTAAATTACATAGGCATTTTGGAATTCTCACCTCTGCATCAAATCCATAAGCTAAGAATACCTTGCCAAATAAATGAATTGCTTCTAGCGATGACCCATTTTAAAAGAAAAAAAAAAACTACCTAAAATTTTTGCAAGGAAAATTAAATTATTCTAATGGACTACTTACCTCAAAACCTACTTATATTTTATCTACATTAAAACCATGCTAAGAAACAGTATAAACGGTTGTTCCATTAATAATTTTGCTTTTTCAAAAATAAGCAAAAAAAAACCCGGATGTTATAGTGCTGTAATATCTATGGTCCCCATGTATTTAGGTCTGTGCCTTTTACTGCTTTAAATAGTAGAATTTTTCTGAAGTAAAATAAGCATTGCTTACAAGTTCTTTAAGCATTAAAAAACTAAAAAGCGGGGAGAGAGATCCAAGATGGCCGATCACTAGCAGCTCAGGATTGCAGCTCCCAGTAAAAGCGCAGAGAGCCAGTGGACGCCACACTTACCGATAAATTTTTGCTGCCCACGGACCAGGACATTCCCAGTGGAGGAGCCCCACGGGTCGCCAGGGCGACCCTTTCGGCTGGCGCGGCTTTTTTGCCAGTGCCTCAGCTCGGCGGCTCTTGGTGCAGAGTAAACGGGACTGAGTCTCCTTGTGGATGATGTTTGGCGCTGTGGGAAGTCAGAGCACTCCATCCAGCTGATTGAAAAAGGGACTGAGAAGCCAGACCGGAGACCCCCGGGCAGAAAAGCACCACGAATTTCAACGCTGCTGTTTTAGCTAGCGTTGCGAGTCGCACAGTGAAAAGTACATGGATTCCGGAGCTGGGAATT
>PVKP010021611.1:0-38876 GCA_004027715.1 Plecturocebus donacophilus
CTCACACAGCCCTCTGTCACCTCTCTGCTGACGTGGGTCAGTGCTGTCTGTCTTTGTCTGCATCCCCTGTCACACTGGGAGCTCCCTGAGGGCCGAGTGTGCATCCATTCATTTGAGTTCTACATACCTGGCCAAAGGGCTGCCCGGGCACCAAAGAGAGAAACATGGTTCCTGCTGTCTGTGGATTGACTCTTAAGCCACATCCCGAATTGTCCAAATCAAGCAAGGGAGTCTAAGTGTCCTGGCCTTGCTGAGCCTCGGCGCCCTCATCTGTAAAATGGGAATGATAGTATGGGCACTTAGTAGGCAAGTAGGCACTTGCTAAGTGTTAGTCCCTTCCCCTTTTGAAGCCGGGTTACAAGTCACTTCTTCACGTGTGGGAGCGCCTGGTCTCAGATCCAGTGCCGACTCCTTTGGAGTGGCTCAATGGGACAGCTTTCTTGGGCTGTGTGCCAAGCCTGCACATCCCTGGCTGCAACAAGGGCACCCACATCGAGCCCTCAACAGAGCTTTCCAGAGGCCGGAGGCCCTTGCTGGAGTTACTCTTTCTGCCACATTGTACCAGTCAGATGCCAAAGCTCTGTCCCTAGCTCCTGCATGTTCAGGTGGCCCCCCTTCGCCTTGCTATCCCTCTGGAACTTATGTCACCAGGCCCAGGAGGTGGCGCTTGCTTTCATTTTGTAAACAGTTGTTGAGTATCTAGCATGATGTGCTAGGCATTTTTTCCCCCGTCTCTGGAAGCACAACCCAGATTGTGATTTTCTCATCTGCCCTCGCTTGTTTCAATCACTGAGTCCTTTTCGGGACAACACAGAGTCACAGACCTTTTCAGGGCAGGGGAGTGCTCTGCCCACCAGCACATCTTTGTTAAGATAGCTTTGGTTGCATGTGGCTGAAACTCTACCTAAAATGCCTTAAGCAAAAGAGGGAATTTGGGGCTTATTAAAAAAAAAAAAAAAAAAAAAAAACACACAGTCCAGGGAGTGGTTCTAGTTTCGGGTAAGACTGGATCTAGGGGGCAGATGATGTCATCAGGACTCCATCTTCAGATCAAATAGAAGGACTAGGGCTCCAGTTTGGGAAGCAAGAGGTTGGAGGTGGTATTAGGGGAGATATCAAATTCTGCTGAAGCATCAGGGTTCTGGGATGGGATATGCACTTACTCTTTATATACTGATGCTTCTGCCTTGCCTGAACAAATTGAGTCAGAGTTTCTGGGGGTGGGGCCCAAGCACAGGTGTCTGTGGAATCTCTGTGTGTGGTGAGCAGGGCTATAGAGGCAGCCAGGGGCAGAGGCAGGTGTCAAGCCCAAGTGTAGCCTGCTGTTAGCTTCTTACCCATTTTTGCCTGAGGTCATGGAGGGGAACCTGTGATCATCATAGCCCCAGGGCTGGTTCCCAAGATTCGTGAACTTCAGCCGAAAGCCCAGCTCTTCCACCCTCTTAAGTAAACCCAGACATGTATTGAGCCTGTGTGTCTGGCACTGGGTAGCTCCTTGTACATCCAAAACCTCGCTTTGTGCCAATGGTGGCTATATGGGCCTGGGGGAGGCTAGGTGTTTTGACAGGCAGCACCTGCTCCTTCTCATCCTTTCCCCTTTTGGACCTCTCTGGAACTGTGCAGAGGAGAAGTGAGCTGAAGTGTTTGGTTGAGACCAGGCTAGGGCATGTTCAAATCCCAGCTCTGCCACTTTCAAGCTCCATGACCTTGGGCAAGCCTGTTTGCTTCTGAGCTCTGCTTTCTTCTACCAAGCAGAGTCAAAGAAGAGGACGAAATGAAATGGAAGTAGCAATGTCTGGCCTATAGTTGGCGATCAATAAATGGTTAATCAATGAGTAGGAGACCAAGTGGGCTAGGCGATTTCTAGGGCTCAGCTTGCTCTGTCTCCCTAATCAGTGTGTCCCAAGAGGGACCTCTCATAGCTTAGAACTGTCTCTTGGACATTTATAACAGATCCAGGAGGGAAAGTCTGTGTTCTTCGGGAGGAGACCCCTTTCATATGTCATCCCACCATTTCCATCCTAATGAAAATGTGTTCAACCCCAAATGCTCGGGGCACCCCTGCCTTGAGCTAAGGCCTGTGCTCAGCAACAAGAGAACTGAGAAGCAGCCCGACCTCATCAGGCACTTGGGCTAATGCCGAAGCGGGCAGATGTCGAATTTCTCTGTTGGGTTGTGGGGAGGAGGAATGGGGTTCAGAAGATGGAGTATGTGAGCCCAATAAGGCTTGACGCTCTTGAAGGAGGAAGAGGAATTGCCCAGGGAGATAAAGGGTAGTCCTGGAAGGCTTCCCAGAGGAGGCAGTTGTTGAGCTGAGCCTGGAGGATTAAAAGCCATTTTCCAGGCAGTGGCAGGCATTCTAGGATCGGGGAGCATCATGGTGTAGCCTTTGTTCTGTTTGCTCCGACTGTTTGGTTGAGACCAGGCAAAGAACCTGGATTCAGGTTGGATAGGAAGCTTCCAGAATTTTCTGTGGGGGACCCAGAGCCCAGGGATCACTCCCCTCCACCTACCTTGCACACTTGCCCTGGCTTTCCTCACAGGAGACCCTCACTGCTCACGCCACCCATACTGTCCTCTGGGTCCCACGTATGTGTCCCAGGTCTGCCCCTGCCTGTTCTGCACCTCCTCGAAAGAGCTCATCCTCTAGAGAATGTTTTCTTACCCTGCCTGTCCCTTTCTGCGAAGTTCAGCCCTTGGTCTGCAGGGCCTAAGCTTGCCCTCTGCTCAAAGGTGAGTCTTCCTGGAAGCCTCAGCCTGTTTTCCACTTCAAACAAAAGGCTGGAACTCACACCTCAGTCTCCACACACAGCCAGACCGCCGGGCTTCCAGCTTGGCTGGGCATCCGTCCGTAACGAGGAGTGGGCCCAGCCTAAATTTGGAGATGTTAGTTGGAAACTCGAGTGCAGCTAATTCAGGCCTTCCAACTTTGTGTGTTTCCCACTCTTTCCCATGGAGCAATTCGGCTGTCAGAGAGGAGACTGAAGCCTTGCCTCCCCACCACCCTGTGTCCAGATCAGATCCCGGGGAGCCACGCCAGCCCTGTCGGGAACAGCTGCCCTTCAGGAATAATCTAGCAGGCTCCTACTGAGTGTCAGATTCATTTATAAGCATCACCCCCACAGTGTCTCTATGATGCAGAAGTCATTGTTCCCATGAGGTAGATGAGGAATTTGAGGTTTACAGAGTGCAACTGACTGGCCTGAGGTTACACAAGGAACTGTTAGAGGTCATTCAGTCTCTGACTCCAAATCTAGTGCTCTTTGCCCAGCATACCCAGACTCCCAAGAGAGTTCACACGTTGGCCTAGGAGCCTGAGATCCTACAACCGACGGCACAGTTTGGAGTTCAGCCATGTGAAATCTCTTATTTTTAGTGGCCCCCACCTTCATACTAAGTATGAAAATGCATCACATCCCACATTACATGTAATTTATATTTAACTAGATCACAGTGGAGTTGAGTTAAAGCCGAGTAGCTGATTTAATATCAAGTTTTGTGCAAATCCATCAGGACTCATTTCTGTTGTAAGCCATAGAATGCAGTATCACCTGGTTTAAAGGAAATGACCCATTATTGGCCCACATAACCATGAAGTAACTTGAGCTTCAGGTGTGACTGGATCTAGAGCCCAAATAATGTGACCAGGATGTAGTTTCTTTCCTTCTCTCTCCCTTGGCTTTGCTTCATCTCTGCTGGCTTCATTGTCAGACAGGATCTCCTCTCATGGTGATAAAGTGGCTGCTTGAGCCTTACAAACTCATCCAGTTTAAATCTACCTATGTTTGGGGTTGCCTAGAAAATGTCTCAAGGAACACTCTGATTAGATGGCTTGGGTCACATGCTCACCTGTGAGCCTATCACTGAAGCCAAAGGGAAAACAGTGTCTGGATGTCATGCTCTGGTAGGGATGAAGTGGGGCTCCTGTGCTTTGAGGGTGGAGAGTGGGGAAGGTATAGATTTCTGAATGACAGTGGGAGTCTGTTACCTAATTGGAGGGTGGGAAAAGATGCAGGGGCCAGTAACAAAAGTTTACTCTACAGATCCAGGAAGTGAAGGCTCTCTCTCTTGTGATGCCCGATGCCCCTCATACCTGCTGTCCCCTTTCTCTACTCCTCCTGACAAAGAGTCTTTGCTTGGCCAAACTAGAGTCAGGCTCCTGATCCTTCTCTTAGGCCCATCTGTGCACTTCTTTGTAAAATCCAGTTTTAGCAAGAGCCTCGCAAAGTCAGTTTAGCAAGAATCTCCCACTCTTGATATCTGATCAGGGTCCTCATCCTTCTCCATCCCCCAGGTGATGTCTGATCTCCTGGCCTGTCCTCAGCAAAAATCCTATTAGGTGGCTTTAGCCAGAATCCCCCATACCCTCGATGTTTCCTCTTAGTCATTTTCCATCCTGCTCCTTGGCTGTAAACCAAGAAGCACCCCTACCTGCCCGTGCTGTATTCAGAGTTGAGCCCAGTCTCTCTCCCACACTGCAAAACCCTGCAACGTTGTCCCTACAACAATCGTGGTGGTCCTGAATGAAACCTTCCTTACTGTGCTTTAGCAAGCATCACTGAGTCATGTTTTTCTTGAACACTCCCCCTCTCTCCCCTGCAGCCCGATGGCTCCAGCAAAGAGTGTGTGTTCATCGAGAAGGTTCTGGAGAACAACTACACGGCCCTGATGTCGGCTAAGTACTGCGGCTGGTACGTGGGCTTCACCAAGAAGGGGCGACCGAGGAAGGGCCCCAAGACCCGGGAGAATCAGCAGGACGTGCACTTCATGAAGCGCTACCCCAAGGGGCAGCCGGAGCTTCAGAAGCCCTTCAAGTACACGACGGTGACCAAGAGGTCGCGTCGGATCCGGCCCACACACCCCGCCTAGGCCATCCCGCCGCGGCCCCTCAGGTCGCCCCGGCCACACTCACGCTCCCAGAGAACTGCATCAGAGGAATATTTTTACATGAAAAATAAGGAAGAAGCTCTATTTTTGTATATTGTGTTTAAAAGAAGACAAAAACTGAACCAAAACTCTTGGGGGGAGGGGTGATAAGGATTTTATTGTTGACTTGAAACCCCCGATGACAAAAGACTCACGCAAAGGGACTGTAGTCAACCCACAGGTGCTTGTCTCTCTCTAGGAACAGACAACTCTAAACTCGTCCCCAGAGGAGGACTTGAATGAGGAAACCGACACTTTGAGAAACCAAAGTCTTTTCCCAAAGGTTCTGAAAGGAAAAAAAGAAAAAGAGAAAGTAGTACTCTGCCCACCAACGAACTGCCCTTGACTTTCCCAATCCTCTGTCCCTGCCCCGAACTCCAACAAAAATCGCTCTCTGGTTTGCAGTCATTTATTTATTGTCCGCTGCAAGCTGCCCCAAG
This sequence comes from Plecturocebus donacophilus, assembly GCA_004027715.1. Lineage (NCBI taxonomy): Eukaryota > Metazoa > Chordata > Mammalia > Primates > Pitheciidae > Plecturocebus > Plecturocebus donacophilus. The sequence continues at coordinate 5,367 of PVKP010021611.1, forward strand.
ACACCGCGCAGGGAAGGCGTGCCCCTGGGAATTCTCCGCGCCTCGACCTCCCGACGACAGACGCCTCGTCCAATCATGGTGACCCTGCCTTGCTCGCAGTTCTGGAGGATGCTGCTATCGACCTTCTGTGACTCACGTGACCTAGTACACCAATGATAAGGGAATATTTTAAAACCAGCTATATTATATATATTATATATATATATAAGCTATTTATTTCACCTCTCTGTATATTGCAGTTTCATGAACCAAGTATTACTGCCTCAACAATTAAAAACAACAGACAAATTATTTAAAAAACCACGAGGCGAGTGGTGGCTGGTGGTAGGGTGGGGGCAGGGTGGCCTCTGCGTCTTGTGCTTTCTGGTTGGTCTGTGGTCTTTGCACTGAGAGCTGGGGCCTTGCACATTCATTCATTCAGTCATTGAAAGATTCATTCGACATTCACTATGCACCAGGCACTGAGACGGCAGCCTTAGAACAGATGGAAATCCTTGCTTGCAGGGAGATTGCATTCTAATGGGTCATTGATTCAGTGGCCGCTTCGGTCATTTGTTCACGTGCATTTGCTCATACTTGTTCTGTGCTAAGGCTTGATTCTAGGCCCTGGGGATTTATCAAAGAATGTGGGAAAAAAATCCCGGCCCTCAGGGAATTTCACTTCTAGGAATTCATTGATTCATTTCTTTATTCACTGATTTATTGATAGATTCATCCATTCAATGTATATTTCTTAGGCACTTACTAAGTGCCAGGCAGTCTTCTGAATACTAGAAATTAATAGGAATAAAACAGACAAGAAGCCATGCCTCTTGGGGCTTGCAGTCTAGGGATTAATTGATTGAGTCATTTGTGTCATCCACATCAGTGTTTTCCAGGCACAGGTTGAACACGGAAATATGGTGGGAGCATCTAGGTCAGCTGGGGACCTGGCGTTTCTCTCCTCAAACTCTCATGGGCTGGAGCTTGAGGAATCTGGTGATGTTACCTTCCAAGAACCCATCTTCAAGGCCTGTTTCCCAGGGCCTGGCCCAGGATGTCAGGGAGAGGCCAGGTTCGTCTCAGGGTTGAGGCAGATTGAAGGTTGGTGAGTCCTCTGCCCTGAGGTTTGGGCTGTGTGAGCAGTCAGGCTTGGGGTGGGGGCCTGTTTCTGTTTTTCTCCCTCCCCATGGTCTCCAACCTGAGTGTCTTCATGGAACAAACCATATATTCCTGGTGGGGCAGGAGATGGCCTGAGGCAGAAGTCACCTCTGTCGCTGGGGTCCTGTGGCTGTCACCTGCTTCCCTTGAAAACTCCCCCTCCAGGGCTGGTCAGAAGAGTCCCCCATGAGACCCTAAGGAGAGGTGGGGCAGAGGCAGTGGGGAGGGGTGGGAGTGCCTTCTCTGCAGGCTCCTGGCCGGGCTGGGGGTTCCACTTCTTCTGAGCACAGTTCTTGGTCTTGACCTTGCTGTCTGCATTATGAAGCCTTATCCCTTCACCCCTGGGCCCTGTCCCGCATGTCTGTGGCTTGCCCTCCTGCCCATCACAGCGCATTTCCGTAGAGTTCTGCGAAGCTCTTTAGCTGCACAATCTCATGGTGTTCTCAGGATACCATTATTATCCCCATTTTATAGATGAGGCGACTGAGACTCATAACATTATGCCATTTGTCGAAGATCACAGAGTAAGAAAGCAGTCAGGCCCATGTTCAAATCTTAGCCTCTCCAGGATGGCGATAGCTGCCACTTGGAGAGTGCCTACCGTCGTCGGAACCTCTGCTGGGGGCTTCAGCAGGTGCGCTGCCTGGATATCCATCAGACAACTCCCCTGCATGGGAGTTGGGCACCCCTGCTGCCACACTGGGCAGTGAACAGAGACTCCAAGAGAGCATCAGCTTGCCCCAGGCCTCACATTAAGCAGGTGACAGCTGAGACTCTGGCTGATAATCACAGTGATTCGGGTTGTCATCAATGGAGAACCTCTTATATGTCAGCTGCATTCACTCTACCTGTATTACTTTATTTAATGGAAACAATAACCTTTAGAGATAGGTGTTTGCTAGAAAACTGTGGAGCAGAATGCAATCAGCCAGCTGTTCATTCATCCAAAAAATATTTATTGACTTTACTCTGTACCTTACACTGTCCCAGGGGCTGAAGATACAGCAATGAATTGCATGGAGCCCCGGCCCTCATGGGGCTACCATTCTATTAGGGAAGATCAATAATAAAACCAATAGATACAAAATATAATGCCAAGGAGTGGCAAATCATAAGAAAAAAATAAAACATGGTGAGGGGATAGAGGATGCTATTTTAGATGAGGTGGTCGGGGAGGCTTCTGGAGGGGGGATTTTGAACAGGAAGGAAGCTAGGGAAGAGTGTTCCACAGAGAGTGCCACAGCCTGGAGGGTTGTCGTGGGATGAAGGGGGGCCAGAGGGGCTGGAGCAGAGTGGGTGGGGTTGGGCGGAGAATTGGAGGAGGCAGACTACGACCTGAGCTTTCACTTAGAATGAGCTGGGGAGCCACAAGTGATGTGCCTTACACCTAAAGGGACTGCTCTGCCTACTGTGTGGAGGAGGACCGGTGGCAACCAGCCCGGCTGCCCAGCGCCAAAGCCTGGGCTCTCACTCTGACCTGATGCTGCTCCTGCCACTGGCTTTGATGCACCTCTGTCCCCAACACAGCCTAGGCCTCTGTCCTCCTGCACCCAAGACCTCACCTTTGCTTCATCCCTGGGGGCAGTGGGACCAGCGTTGTTTCCTTATCCTGCCTCTTAGCGTCCCTGTCGTTGGAAGATGTGGGCCCAGCTTTTGTTTACTCTAGAGAGAACTTTCTGGACATTTCCTGAGCTATGAGAAATATCTTGATGATAAGCACAGTGGGAGGGTGGGCACGTTTCCCAGCCACGGATGCTGTCTCCTTAGGAACGCTTGCTTGAGATAGGAGGCTAGCGAGGGGTGCCATAGTCCAGCTGGGTAGGAACCCCAGGGATAATGTCTATGACTTTCGGAACACTGGGCCCACCTCACCAGCTTTCGAGGTGGACATTTTTAACCCCACTTTACAGAGCAGGCTCAGAGAGTCACTTCCTTGAAGTCACACAGGTAATAAATAGAGGAGCTAGGGTTTGAACCCAGGCCCGTCTGTCTCTAGAGCTGTAACTTGACCCGAGTCCAGAGTCTCGGAGCTCTCGGCATCTGTCCAGGATTCCAGTCTTTCTCCCTTAATCCCCTGATTCTGCCTTGGTGTCCATCATTTCCCAACCCACCAGAGGGCGGAGACAGGCATAGACCACATTCCCAGGTGCTGACGGCGGCCCTTCTCCACCCTCCACACCCTCCCCAGGACGTTCTTGTCATGGAGACCACAGAGACATGAGTCCTGGAGCGCTTCAGTTTGCTTTTGACGTGGCCACTTTCCAGCTGTGTGACCCTGGGCAAGGCATGTCTTTTCTGTGAGTGGCGTCTATCATCATCCCAGTTGATTCTACCTTGTGGGTCCAATGTAATGCTCCAGAGAGAGCAGGGCAAACACGTGGGGACGGTTCCCACCCCAGAAGAGAGGAGAGGACCCTGGCGGGGGGCTTTATCTTCTCAGTCTTCTCTCTCCAGCTCATTGTTTTATAGAGGAGGGAGCCATGACCCAGAGGGGAAGCGACTTCTTCCAGGTCCCCCAGTGAGTTAATGACAGAGCCCATTAGAAGGTCAATTCATAGGAATGATAGCAGGTGAGGTGAATCAGGGGCCCCTTCAGTGGCCAGCCAGGCCCTTCTCATCCTTCCCACATTTGCAGCAGAGGGCAGTGGGGAGGGGGTCCTCACCAACCGACCCCCCTGCCGCCCTATCATGGTGCAGGAGGTGAGGGAAAATTGACCCTTGCCCTAGCATTTCAAGAGACAGGCAGGCAAGAATGGTGGGAATGCCCCCCTGAATCTGGGACAGAAGTGGATTTGGAGACAAGGGTGTTCTCCCCACCTCCCCCACCCTGTGCGTTGTTTGGATCCAGAGTCTTCTCCCTCTACGGCCACCCCTTGCCCTCCTGCTCTATACCCACCTTGATGTCCACACATCCAGCATCTAGCGATGTTTCCTGGGGCAGAGTAAGCTCTTGCTCTCTCTCTTTTTTTTCTTTTGAGATGGAGTCTCACTTTGTCACCAGGCTGGAGAGCAGTGGCGCAATCTTGGCTGCAACCTCCACCTCTAGTGTTCAAGTGATTCTTCTGCCTCAGCCTCCCGAGTAGCTGGATCTACAGGCGCGTGCCACTGCGCCCAGCTAATTTTTGTATTTTTAGTAGAGACAGTGTTTCACCATGTTGGCCAGGATGGTCTCTATCTCTTGACCTCGTGATCCGCCCTCCTCGGCCTCCCAAAGTGCTGGGATTACAGGCGTGAGCCACCGTGCTTGGCCAGGTCTCCTAGCTGTTACTCTGATCTCATTTGATTGGCACAAGAACCTGGCAAAATAGATGTTAGGACATATATTTTGTAGATGAGAAAACTGAGATCCATAGAAGAATGTCATTGGCCCAGATTCCATGGTAGAAAGTGACCGAGCTGAGATTTGAACCCAGGCCTCCCTGTTCCCACTTTTCGCTTTCCCAGCATTCCTCCTCATCCCTGCCTTTGCTGGGGGATGGAGTGGGGAATAAAGTTCCAAAGCTGAGGGCCAGAGAAGCAAGGGGCCCTACCAGGGTGGGTGGGGAGGGCCTTTCCCAGGACAAGTGGGAGAGGCTGTGTTTTGGGAGTGTACCACCAGTGCCAGCCAGGTGAGCTGCAGGTGTGGGGAGGCACAGCCCCAGGCTGCCTGCAGGATGTTGAGGGGATGCCCTCCTGCCTGCCTGCCCAGCTGGAGCCTAACAAGGCCAGGCTGGGATGGCCTGGAGCTTGAAAGCCCCATAAATGGGGCAGAACCCTCTCTCCCCAGCAGCAGGATTGGGGCTTCCAAAGAACAATAGTGAATTAGGTGCTAAAGATGTGAAGGCTGCTCCCCAACCATGCAATTAGCTTGCAGGTCTGTTACAAACATTAGGCAGCAGAATTGGGGACCAGATGGCGGCAAGGCTCACCCTTGCTGTCCCAAGACGGCCTGCCTTCCTGGCTGAGGTTTCCAGCTCTGGCAAGGAGGGGAGGCGGCAGGTAGAGCCGGTGTATGACCCCCTGCAGAGCAAACAGCCATTAATCAGGCGTTTCCTCCCCTCCCTTGGGCAGCTTCACAACCCAATTAGCACTTGCTAGAATTTCTGCCCTGCTCTTCCAGTCTCCCAGGCTGACCGCCCTGCAGCTGCAGGCCCCATGTCACCCACCCTCTGGGGTGGGTTGGAGGTACAGCTGATTTAAAAAGACTGTCACAGACCTCAGTCTCCTTTCAGTACCAGCTTGGTGGGAGCCTTCCCCCAATTCTCTCACTTAATTCCCACCACAATCCTCCTGGAGACTTATTTTTAGTCTACTTCCTACCAATGAGGAAACTGGCAAAGAGAAGATGGGGGTCACCTGCTCAAGGCCATCTGTGTGACTCCCCAAATCCTGCACATGACCATTGCAACACAGAACAGCGCCCCCCCCAACCCCCACACCCAGGACTTGGTGCGAATCCTGTCTTACATTAGGACAGAAGATCAGAGAGGCAAGGAGACTTGTTCATTATTAAGTGCTGAAGCCAGGATGTGAAACTACACCTACTAGGTTCTGGAACCTGCTTCTCCTCCCCTTCTGCACCTTCGTTTTCTGTTCCTGTGTTATTCAGGATTCTTTTGGATGCAAGTGACAGAAACACATGGAAACCGACTTAAACCAATAAGGACATTTATTGGCCTACGTAACAGAAAAGTGCACAGGCCTCTGGCTTCAGGCAAAGCTGGATCCAGGTGTGCACTCTCCTCTCCCTGCTTTCTGCTGTGTTGGCTTTATCCTCAGGAAGGCCTTCCCTGCTGTTCTAGGCTTACATCCGCCTGGACTAATAACTTCAGCAGAAAGAGAACATATCTTTCCCAGAGGCTCCAGTAAAAGTCCCTGGGTGGACTCTGATTGGCTCAACCCCCTTATATCAGTCACCGTGATCAGGAAGACAGAATAGTTTAATTGTCCAGGCCTAGAACATGGGCCAGTCCCTGGTGCTGGGCTGGGGAAGGGATAAGCCAATTTCACCCAACTATAAGGTCTGAAAGTGGGAGGGGGTGACCTCACCAAGGAATATGGCAGCATTGTTACCAGAAAAAGGAGTGATCACAAAAGCAAGAAAGGTCTATACCAGAGGTTCTCACTTGAGTGCATCAGTCACTGGGAGAGCTTGTGAACACACAGATTGCTGGGGCCCACCCCTACAGCTTCTGCTTAAATATCTAGGATAGGCCCGAGAATTTGCATTTCTAGCAAGTTCTCGAGAGATCCTGATGCTGCTGGTCTGGGGCCACATTTTGAGAACCACTGTTCTGCCCTCTTCTTTTGCGCTCATGCTTCCACTTTCATTGTACAGTATCACCATACCAGGATGTGTTCCAGTCCCAGGCCAAGAGGCACACGGATACTATCATCTTAGGGAATCCATGTACATATCCCAAGGGCTCTTTCCTAACCCGTCTGCTGCAGAACGCTCCTCTGACTGGCTGTGCTTCCTCTTCCCACCCCCTTTCCACAATAGTCTTCTGCACTTTACAACAGAAAGGTGCACCTATCACTCGCCCCGCATTTCATTGTGTGTATTCTCAGGGGTGTAGAAAACTCCATACCATGGAATGCAGGGTCCATCTCAGTTCAGGGAACTTCCTTGAATTCTGGTGACATGCATTTGTGGTAAGGGCTCATTTCTGAGTAAAAGATCCTGGCTTGGAGGGAAGTTTATGTTCTGGTTTTGTTTTGTCTGGGAGACAGTCTTGCTCTATTGCCCAGCTGGAGTGCAGTGGTTCAGTGGTGCAATCTTGGCTCAGGGCATCCTCTGCCTCCCAGGTTCAAACGATTCTCCTGCCTCAGCTCCTCAGGTAGCTGGGTTTACAGGTGGGCATCACCGTGCCTGGCTAATTTTTGTATTTTTAGTACAGACAGAGTTTTGCCATGTTGGGCAGCCTGGTCTCAAACTCCTGACCTCAGGTGATCTGCTGCCTCGGCCTCCTAAATTGCTGGGATTACAGATGTGAGCCATCGAGCCCAGCCGAAGTTCGCGTTTTATATCTTCTTGAATATTTATTCTGACTCGTGGGGGGAATACTGTCACTTAACTTTTGCAAAAAGATTACTGGCTACTATAAAATCACATTCATTTTTTTTTAAAACTTGGTTGTAAATCTTATTTTCTCTCACTCAGCACTGCTCATGTATTCATTCTCAGTGAGTATGAGATGGATTCTACTAAAAATACACAATTTTCAAAATTATTTAGGGAATTCATGAGTAAAAATGTGTGAAGAAGCCACTCTAGTCTAATCCATGCATGCTGTACATGCACACAGACGCACAGTATCAACCTAGAAAACATTCCTCTGGGCCTTGGGAGCACAGAGGTGCCTCAACACAGTCACTTGTGGGTATGTTAAGAGGTAGCCCTTGGGAGCTTCCAGAGGTAGGAAATGCTGGAAACAAGTGGACTTTGAGGCAGCAAGAGAGGAAGGTGGAGAGACAGGGCCGCAAGCTTGGGAGGCACAGAGGAGGTGGTGACTAGCTGGGAAGGGGTGGAGAACCGGGGGTCAGGAGACTTTGGGGCTGAATAGAGCTTTAGCTGCAACGAGAAAGGGGGAAGAGCAGCCCAGGCCCAAGGAACAGCATGTGCAAAGGTGGAGAGAAGCACAGCTGTGTGAAGGTTTACAGAAATGTGTCGGGACATGAGCTTGGAGGCGCAAGTGGAGCGATGGGAGCTGAAGGCAGTAAGGGAAAGAGATCAGACGGTCAAGACTGTCGTGTTCCCAGTCCTCGTTGGTGAACTCACACTCTGACGCTCATCCAGATGCTTATACCAGCACCATGACAGCATAAACTCAGGCCTCCCCTCTTCCCTCCTTCCTTCCTACTTGCAACATTTTCTTTTTCTTTCTTTTTTTCTTTTTGAGACGGAGTCTTGCTCTGTCGCCCAGGCTGAAGTACAGTGGCGTGATTTTGGCTTGCTGCAACATCTGCCTCCTGGGTTCAAGTGACTCTCTTTCCTCAGCCTCCTCAGTAGCTGGGATTACAGGCACATGCCACCACATCCAGCTAACTTTTATATTTTTAGTAGAGATAGGGTTTCACCATGTTGGCCAGGCTGGTCTCAAACTCCTGACCTCAAGTGATCCTCTCGTCTCGGCTTCCCAAAGTACTGGGACAGGGGACTGCCACTGGTATCTCATGGAGAGTCCAGGGACGCTCCTGAACATCCTACAGTGCACAGCATAGCCTCAACCACAAGGAATTGACTGGCCCCAGATGCCAATTGTGCCAAGGCTGAGAAACTTTGGCCTAGATCCATTATTACGGGAGGATGGCAAAATGGCAACTTTTGAATTTTATTACCTCTTCACTGTCTATTGACTGGGATTTTTCTATAAACAAGAACTTTCTTCCAGCAACTATTCCGTTACCCCAAGATACAATTCATACAGGGAAGACAGGTCAAGTTCCTGATTCTCTTTATTTATCGGTTTTCAGAACATTAGTTAGCTAGCATTCTCCAAAGATGAGGAGTGCATTGTTTAAGTCCCACCATAAACTTTTGGATTTTAAACTTGTTTATTTATTTATTTTTGAGACTGAATTTTGCTCTGTCGCCCAGGCTGGAGTGCAGTGGCATGACCTTGGCTCACTGCAACCTTCACCTCCCGGGTTCAAGCAATTCTCATGCTTCAGCCTCCCGAGTAGCTGGGATTACAGGCACCCGCCACCACGCCCTGCTAATTTTTGTATTTTCAGTAGAGACAAGTTTTCTCCATGTTGGCCAGGCTGGTCTTGAACTCCTGACCTCAAGTGATCCACCCGTCTTGGCCTCCCAAAATGCTGGGATTATAGGCATGGGCCACCATGCCTCGCTGGATTTTAAAGTTTATTTAATGAGTTTCAATCCATAGCAGTCACTGTTCTTTTTGAAGTTCGAATTTTTCAATTTTTGGCCAGCGAGGACTCCTGCCAGTGGCTTTCATCTTTTTGTCATCATTGCCTTTGTGCTTTGATGGGTTCTTTGTTTCTGGTGTGAAAAGACGTCCCATGTTGTCTCAATATGTTGTACATTTCCCAATCCTGCCCTGGGATCAGCTCTTTCTCTAGGGCCCTGGTTTAATTTAGTGGAGAGTGTCAGGACTTAGTGAGGGTTCAAAAGAGACACAAAGAAACCCATAAAGCTGGAAACTAGCTTTGCATGGTGCCTAGAACATAGCTCTCATGAAGGCCGGGCATGGTGGCTCATCCCTGTAATCCCAGCACTCTGGGGGGCTGAGGTGGGCGGATCACAAGGTCAGGAGTTTGAGACCAGCTTGGCCAACATAGTGAAACCCTGTCTCTATTAAAAATACAAAAAATTAGCTGGGCATGGTGGCGGGCTCCTGTAATCCCAGCTACTTGGGAGGCTGAGGCAGGAGATGTGCTTGTGTCAGGCCTCCAAGTCCAAGCCTGGCCATCATAGCCTGGGTGACCTGCACATATACCTCCTGATGGTCTCCAGGAGCCAGAAAGTCTGAAGTAACCAGGTGACTACAAAGAGAAGTGAAACGACTGGTTCCTGCCTCAACTGATTGCTCTCTCCCTGCAACCTTCGACCATTGCTCAGCCATTCGAAAATTTTCCTCGTAGACATTAGGTTTCTCAGGACCCCCACTCCTGTAACTATGTAATTTACCACACCCTCCCCTCTGCTTGCAACTGATACCCCCACCCTTATGATCATGCCTGTTTGTAATAGATGACCCCTACCCTTGTAACCATGCATCCTGTGACACCCCCACCCCTGGCAATAACCCCCTGGCTTGCAAAACCGCCCTGATCTGTAACTTCTGTAACTTTCCACTGCCTACCCCAAACCTATAAAACCGACTTCTATCCCACCGCCCTCCGCTGACTCTCTTTTCAGACTCAGCCCACCCGCACTCGGGTGAATAAACACCCATGTTGCTCACACAAAGCCTGCCTGGTCTCTTTACGTAAGTGACGTGCCTAACAGCTTAAACTCAGGAGGTGGAGGTTGCAGTGAACCGAGATTATGCTTCTGCACTCTAGCCCAGGCAACGGTGCGAGACTCTGTCTAAAAAAAAAACCCAGGCACAGGGGCTCACGCCTGTAATCCCAGTACTTTGGTTGGGAGGCCGAGGCAGGTGAATCACCTGAGGTCAGGAGTTCGAGATCAGTCTGACCAACATGGAGAAACCCCGTCTCTACTAAAAAATACAAAATTAGCTGGACGTGGTGGTACATGCCTGTAATCCCAGCTACTCGGGAGGTTGAGGCAGGAGAATCACTTGAACCCAGGAGGCAGAGGTTGAGGTGAGCCGAGATCACGCCATTGTACTCCAACCTGGGCCTCAAGAGCAAAATTCCTTCTCAAAACAGAACAAAAAACAACAACCACAAAACATAGTGCTCACTCATGTACTGTGATTATTTTGAGGACAGAAGTCAACTCATCCAAGTCGTCGCAACTCCCTTCTTGTCGCCAACCTCCAGTGCATTAGGACACTTGCTTTCCGTACCTCCAGACGGTCTGAGGAGGGGCCCAAGTGTAACGAGGGTTCAGGTTAGCAAGGAGAGAGGTGGAAATAGTGGCTTTGTTGGGCAGAGGGACCTGCCAGCCCACAGAGCACATCTATTAGAAATGAAGCTAGGGCAAAGCCAGCAGAGGAGAGGAGCAATTAGCTAATTCAGGAGTCGAGGCCCTGCTTTTATTTTCACTGACAATTTTAATCCTGTAATAACCTTTGACCTAAGCCCTGGGGCAATTAGTGTCTGCAAGTGAAGTGGTGGTGGGTTTGAACTTCTGCCTTCCTCCCCAGGCTGAGTCAATACCTCTGTATCCTATTACATGTAATTGAGGTAAAAGGGTTTATTTAAGCTAACAAATGATTATTTCCCACAATAGAATCTCCATCCCAGTTAGTGAATTGGCTCTTCCAGGCGGCCCGGAGTTTTGTCTGCAGCCAAAGCCTGTGTTTTATTGACTGCTTTGTCCTCTTCTCTCTTTCCTCCTGGCTTCTCTCTCCCTCCTCCTCCTCCCCGTCTCCCTTGCCCTCGAAATTCATTTCAGCAAATTCAATGGAACCAGCATCCCCCCGCCACCCCACCTACCTTGGGCCAGGTTCTTAGATCTGAGTACAGTTCTGGCCTATCTGGAAGGACCTCACAGCCTAGTGAGACAGACTGGTAAGCAGATCATTATAAATTATACTGTGCTATGATAAGTGCAAAGTACCTCAACAAGTCTAGACAAAGGAAAGAGATGATGTGGAGTGGTCTTTGTGCAGAGGAGTCTAGAAAAGGAGACAAGACTTTAATCCATTAGACATGAGGCTTCCATGGACCAAAGAGGGATTTTATTTTATCCGAGTGGCCTGAGGGTAGGTATTTAGAGAGGAAGCATTGAAAGGAATGTGGTAGACATCTCACTACAGAGCTGGATCTGGCCCAGGTTCTGCACTCCCCTATGGGGTCATGTACTTCAGAGACTCATCCTCAAAGGGTGAGTCTTTTTTTTTTTTTTTTTGAAACAGGGTCTCTCTCTGTCACCTAGGCTGGGGTGCAGTGGCGCAATCATGGCTCACTGCAACCTTGAACTCCTAGCCTCAAGAGATCTCACCTCAGCCTCCCGAGGAACTGGGACTACAGGTGTGTATCACCATGCTCGGCTAATTTTTAAGAACATCTTGTAGACACGGTATCTTCCTTTGTTGCCCAGGCTGGTCTCAAACCCTGGGCTCAGGTGATTCTCCTTCCTTGGCCTCCCAAACAAGGGGTGAGTCTTGATTCATTATAGCCCATCACACTAATTGCATCCCCTGTGCCAGTAACTGGCTTCAGACAGGGTATATGAGCTATTAGGGGAAGTCTATGGGGTGGTCATGGAGGTGGGGCATGTTTCTAGAGAAGTTTTATGACTCCCTTTTTTTTTTTTTTTTGAGACAGGGTCTCACTTTGTCACCCAGGCTGGAGCGCAGTGGCTTGATCCCAGCTGACTGCAGCCTCAACCTCCTGGGCTCAAGCACACCATACTCAGCTGATTTTTTGTATTTGTTGTAGAGATGGGATTTCGCCATGTTACTCAGGCTGGTCTTTACCTATGGAGCTCAAGCGATCCACCTGCCTTAGCCTCCCAAAGTGCTGGGATTACAGGTGTGAGGCACCGCTCCTGGCTTCGTGATTTTTAAAAACAGACACAAGGAAGTCATGATCCCTTTTTTGAGTCTGCACTTTGGTGAGGATGTGAAGGCTGGAGCTGTTGTAGCTATCTTGCAACCATGAGGAAAGCTAGCTGCTGCACTGGGATGGCAGAGCAAAGTGACGGAACGAACTTGAGTTCTTGATGGTACTGTTCCACTGCCAAATTAAGCCACATGGGGCCTTCTTATTGTCTGCGATAACAAAGCTGTTTTGTAGTTAAGTCTCTCACAGCTGGATTTTTTGTTACATGTTGCTAAAAGCCTCCCAAATGATACAGAAGAGGAGGTAAAATTTGAAGAATGAGTCAGAAGAGAAAAGAGAGCTTTTTAGGGACAGATGTAGTCCCAACAAAGCTGCTGAGGAAACCAGAAAAGTACATGGGAGGACAGCAGGTCCATGGCACGTGCAGTTCTGAGAAAAAGTCAGACAGCGTTCAGCCCATGAGGCACACCCGCTTTCCATTCCCTCTTTGCCTCTCTCTATTCCTTTATTCCTCCTTTTCTTGAGGAGGGTCTCTGTTGCCCAGGTTGGAGTGCAATGGTGCAATCATGGTTCACTGCAGCCTCGACCTTCTGGACTCAAGTAATCCTTCCACCTCAGCCTCCCAAGTAGCTGGGACTGCAGGTGAACACCACCAGCCCAGCTAATTTTTTATTTTTATTTTTGTAGAAATGGGGGGGGGGTCTCACTATGTTGCCCAAGCTGGTCTAGAACTTTGGACTCAAGTGATCCTCCCGCCTAGGCCTCCAGTGATTCTCCTCCGAGGCCTCCCAAAGTGTTAGGATTATAGGCATGAGCTACCTCAACTGGTCCCTCTATTCCTCTTGAGGGGCTCCTCTTCTTCAACCAGTGTCCTTTCCAATGTACCTAAGAGGAAGACGCAGGTGGCAGAAACCTGAGCTTAGACATGAAATGTTTATCGCATGCTCACATGTGCCAGTCCTGTGCTAGGCTGCAGTGAATGAGATGTGGTTCCTCAGAACAGAGCTCCCAGTTCACAGACAGAGACTAAAACATAAACCTAGGTTTCTAAACATATGGTCAATTTCAGGTGATTTCAGATGGCTTCTGGATGAACATTTGTTTTTTATTTTAACATTACAAGTTTATTTTGATGATCAATTTCTATATATGGTAGAAATACAACTTTTCCTTTTAAATACATTTAAGCAAATAAATAAAGAGTTAATTTAAGAAAAGCTAGATGTTTTTTTTTTTAAGAAAAGCTAAATGTTACAGGTGATATGTGGGTATAGTAAAACTTGTACAGTGAGAATTAAATAAATATGTGCATGTGTGGGAACGTATGTGTGTGTATGTGTGAATGAGTGATATGTTTGTCCGCTCAGTCTTTTTTCCAGTGATAAGAGAGCAGGCTTCTGTTCTTTCAGGAATTGGTGTTCCTGAATTTTTTTTTTTTTTTTTTTGAGATAGAGTCTCGCTCTGTCTCCCAGGCTGGAGTGTAGTGGTGTGACCTCGGCTCACTGCAACCTTTGCCTCCTGGGTTCAAGTGATTCTCCTGCCTCAGCCTCCCAAGTAGCTGGAATTGCAAGTGTGCTCCACGTGCGCCACCACACGCAGCTAATTTATGTATTTTTAGTAGAGACGGGTTTCACCACCGTTGGCCAGGATGGTCTGGCCTCGTGATCCGCTCACTTCAGCCTCCCAAAGTACTGAATTTTGAACCATGGAGCCTGGCCGGTGTTCCTGAATTTTATGTGGTTTCACTGGGAGACCTGTATATATACAAGCTTCCTCACTCCCACTATAGTTGATTGGTCCCGGATTTTTCAAACATGGAAAGCCCCTCTCTGGTGGCAGAGGCTATGATTCACAAGCTGTTGGTGACCTGTTCCTTGACCTACCGCGGACACTGAGTTGGAGAGAGGACGCAGGACAAGAGAAGGAGAAATAGGAGATAGAGTTGATTCTCATTTCTGGTGGTAGTTATGTTCTGTAAAGTTGCCACAAATGAAACTAGTGAACACCAACCCATTGCTCCTAGGGGAACCAAAGGGTTAAGTTCCCGTGAGCTTCGGGTCACAGCATTGTTATCCGTGGATCAACACATAACCTCGCTGCCTGTGTGTTTCTGTTTAAACACTTTATTTAATATATATTGTTGATTCATTGACACTGAATGCATGGTCAGCAGCACTGTATCTTCTGGATGAAGCTTCTCCAGAGAAAAATGTGGCACTAAGTGGACCTCAAAAAGGATACTTGTTTATAAAATGAGAGCTGAACAAGAAGCACAGCATTGCCTTGTTTGACCTTAGCTGGGAACACATGCATCATATGACTCAAAAAGTTATCACAGCCGGGTGTGGTGGCTCATGCCTGTAATCCCAGCACTTTGGTAGGCTGAGAAGGGTGAATCACCTGAGGTTAGGAGTTCAAGACCCCAGTCTGGCCAACATGGCAAAACTCTGTCTCTACTAAAAATACAAAAATTAGCCAGGCATGGTGGCAAATGCCTGTAATCTCTCAGCTACTCTGGAGGCTGAGGAGGAGAATTGCTTGAACCTGGGAGGTGGAGGTTGCAGTGAGCTGAGATTGTGCCACTGCACTGCAGCCTGGGCAACAGTGTGAGACTTTGTCTCAAAACAAAACCAAACAACAAAAAAAGAAATTATCACCACTCCATGCATGCCCATGAACAACCATGAACGTGCCATAAATATTTACTTGGGGGTTGCAAATGCATTTTAGCAAGTAGGTGAATTCACAAATATCGAATTTGTGACTAGTGAGAATCAAGTGTAGATAGATAGATAGATAATGTTGAGGTAGGGAGCCTCAGCTCTGGAGGGGATTGAGTCACTGGACCTAGCTATCTCCCAGTCCTTCTTATAGTTTGAGTATTCCATTTTTGTTTGATTATCTGAAATATTTTAGAGGCCTTTTCACATCCACCCTTTCTCGTTTTTCCGTAAGCTGGTTCAGTTGGAGTTCTGTTGCTTATAACCAAGAGTTCTGACTTAGCATAGAAAGCCCGGGCACATAGTAGGTCCTCAGTGAATGTGAGTCCCTTCCTTTATTCACTGAATGTTGGCTTGGCTAAAGGTAACCCAAGACTGGTTGTCATAGGGAGAGTCAGGGGTGAGGAGAAGAAAGGCTTTATAATTTAAAAACACAGGGAGACAACATATTTCCAACTCTTCATTTACCCTGAGCTGCAGCAGCAGTCATTTCTTGCCACGTTCCAGTACAGATGGAAAAGTCACTGAATTACAAACCTAGTTGCAAGCTATTTTTGGTGAAGTTGTATGTGGTGGTGGTGGTGGTGGGGGGTGTGTGTGTGTAATGTACGCACTGGGATTCTTGGCCACCGCCTCTGTTTGTATCAGCTGTCAGCAAATCAGAGGCGCCATCCACGTTTGTCATAATTCATTACATTAATTAACCACTTTTGAGAACTGGGTGCGGGCCAGAGGGGATGCGGGGGAGGGAAGCCTCCATATTGTTGTGTCTCAACCTCCTGGGTCAGAATTTCCACGGTTTGATGGGCTGCCATCGCCTGCACATGTGTCCCCTAATGCGCGGACCTTGATGAAATCATCATGTTTACATCTTTGAATATTCTCTGCAGATGATGCCTGTGGCAGGAAGCCAGAGGCAAAGAGCATCCCAGAACTTGGCTCTGGAGGCCCAACTCTGTACCCAAAAGAGTTTGGAATTACCCTGACGTCTGATACCAAACTGGGCATCCGTCTCCATCCCGTCCCTCCCTGGCCAGTTCCCTGGGCCGGCTGCCTGGCCCAGGCCTTCTGCAGGACAAATGGTGCCAGAAGTACCAGCCCCACTTAAGACCCAGCGATGTGAAGCCATCCTTTTTCCATGCCCCCCATTTCGGTGAGTGGTTAATGACTCTTGGCCCATCCCATCTCCATATCCTGTGATCTCTTTTAATTCACCTTCCTTAAGACCTCTCCAGCTCTACATGACCATGATCTGCACCTCCATCACCACTTACCTAGACCACAGCGGCAACCTCACCTCTAGTCTCCTTTTTGCCTTCCATCTTTCCAGCAGGCTGCAGCCAGAGAGATTTTTCTAAAACACAAATGGAAGCATGCTACCCTCCTGCTTAAATCTCTCCATGTGTTTTCATTGACCCTGCAACTCTACGATGCTTTACAAGGTCCTTTCAGACCTGTCTGGCCCTGACAATCACTGATTCCTATCCGTTTCCAAGCCTTATTCTCCAGCCTCTCAATCACTTCTTCCAAAACATTTCCTTTTGTTACTTTCAGTTTCATACAACCAAACTTACTGATTCCTGAGTTATCAATCAAAAGTTTATATTTGTTCTGCCTATTAGATTAAGGGCAATTTAATCTTTTTTCAATAAAAATGTCCTAGGTTCTAACTGTGTGCTCAGCAACTGAGTCACCAATTAACGTTTGGCTACTGAATCTTTGGTGCTTAGAAACGAGGTCTTTGGTGACCTCACTTAAGCTATCAGATCAAACCTTACCTGAAGCTAGTGCCAAAATTTTCTGTCTTGAGTCAACAGATTCTTCTTGTTGACTAAGCTAGTCTGAGTTAAGCTTCAACACAAACATCAAATCACAAATTGTTTTTGGACAAAGACAACATCTGCTTCATCCTCACTCCATTATCTGCTAGGGTGCGCTTGTTATTGGTATTATCCAGGCCTATTATCAACCTCTTTCCTATCTTAGTGATGAGAGTAATTACCCTCTTCACATCACTTAGACGATCTACAAAGCCCTGCACATCCATTATCTCATCATCTCATTTAAACCTATCGACAATCCTGGGAGGTGTGTGGAATTGTATCCATTTTATACATGAGAGAACTGAGGTTCAGAGAGGTAACAGGTTTGTCCTAGGTCACACGGCTAGTGAGAAGCACAGTTAGTCTTAAATCCTGTCCTCTGATTCCTGGAAGCATCTCTGCTCAACCCAAATAGGGATGTGTTCTCTTTTTCTCCCTCCCCAGGGTGGCAGACACCTGCTGGATGCTCACCAATGCTATCTCCTCAATTCCTAGACTCCCTTGCAGTTAAGTGGGGCAGTGTGACTGGTTCCAGCCAGTGAAATATGGACAAGTGAGGTATGTGATTTAGGCCAGCCTGTAAAATGTTCCACGCAGTCCTCCATGACATCTTTCTCTTGCTTGTTGGCCGACATCCAGTAGGGGATTCCAGCAGAAGACTCCAAGGAGGCCTGGATCTCCTAATGACGGCATGCAGCAGAAGCTCCTGCCCATGCACTGTACCATGTGATGTCTTGTTAAGTCATTGAGATGCTGGGATTGTTTGTTAAAGCAGCTTGCATTAAATAGCCTGACAAATACACCCAGCATCTTATAATTCATCTACTGAAACAACAACCACACTGCATTTGTAATTGGTTACTTATCTGTCTTACCCACTGGGTTGGAAGCTCCTTTAGGGCAGATACAAGATTTATCTTTCTATATCCAGTGCCCAGCACAAGAAAACATTCTTCATTTGTTCAATGAAGGCATAAATACACCTTGAGATGCAGCAGAATCGTGAAGTCTGCAGACTCTGGAGTTGGGGTGGGTGGGCTGGAATCTTTACTTTTTCCCTTGTTGCTTAGATCACCTTGGGCAAGGTACTTAACCTTTCTGAGCTTAGTTTCCTAATCTATAAAGTGGTGGTTCTAGAAGTACCTACTTCATAGAATTGTCATGAGGCTTAAAATGTGGTTGTGTATTTAGCCCATATCTGGCAAGCATAGAACTCCTATTGTTATCATAGCTATTCTTGTCCACATTTACACTGAGATCCGGAGAGGCTGCTTGACTGATCCAAGATCCCTCAATAAAGGAAAGAGATGATGTTTGGATTCGGCTCTTCTCCTTTCTGCTGTGCTTGAGGGAGCTTGTCAGCCATCTTGGTCTTTTTCCCTGGAGTTCTAGGTGGCAGCCAGCGTCCCCAGTGGGAGTGGTGACCTGGGAGTTTTTAAAAGCTTCAAGTGCTAAGCTGAGGCAGAGGGCAGTGAGTTGCTTCCCTGGGGATCATCATACACTTGCTTAAAAGACCCTTCTGGGTGGGAATGTGGCCTGGGAATCAGGGTCCCTACCCTGGAGGAGCCAGGCTGTGCCCTGGGGACACCCCTGGAACTCCCAGGGACTCCACCTGAGAGCCCTTGTTGCCAGGGCAGGCGCTGGATTTACAGATCCACAGGAGCTCCAATGTGGGACCAGCTTCATCTTTTCCAGGCTGTTTTTCTCCTCCTCTACCTCACCTCCTCCTGAAAATATAGCAGTTTTCAAGCTGCTTTGGCAATCTCTGGGCTTGAATTTCAAGACCTGCAGCCTTTGAGGACAGGAGCCCAGAGGAAGGTTTTCAGATCTGTGACCCAGACAGCAGGAAGTGCTGGGGTTTCCCCAGGCAGGATGGGAGGGGTCCCAGCAGTAGTCTGACTTCAGTCCCCTGGGAGGTTTAGGGAAAAGGCCCACAGTGAGTGCTGGGGAATTTTAGGGCATCCTTGCCTGGAGCAGTGGTGACAGCCCACAGCAGTCCTGGGGTCCCCTGCCACCTGCCCAGGGCTGGCCTTCAGTGGGTGCTGAGCTCCACCCCTTCCCTGGACCCCTTGACCCTTTCTTTCTTTATTATCTTTCGAGTCAGAGTTTCGCTCTTGTTCCCCAGGCTGGAGTGCAATGGTGCCATCTCGACTCACGGCAACCTCCGCCTCCCGGGTTCATGTGATTCTCCTGCCTCAGCCACCTGAGTAGCTGGAATTACAGGCATGTGCCACCATGCCTAGCTAATTTTGTATTTTCAGTAGAATCGAGATTTCTCCATGTTAGTCAGGCTGGACTCAAACTCCCAGCCTCAGGTGATCCGCCCATCTCGGCCTCCCAAAGTGCTGAGATTACAGGCGAGATCTTTTCGGCAGCCCTGCCCTCCACCTCCCTTTTCACTCACTAGCTTCAGCCAGCCCCCTGGGTCCAGCTGGAGAACAGACACTCACCCCTCTGCCAAGCATGGAGTGGACAGGGCTGCCCCCCTTGCCCTTTCTAAGACACACTGTGCACTCACCCACCTCTGTGCCATTCTCCTGGACTGCCTCCCCTCTCCCTTTACCACCTGGTGCCCTGCACTCATGTTACGCAAACTCACCCCTTCCTGGGGAGGGCTCCCTGGCCTCTTACAGCCTCAGACATGCCCCTCCTCAGGGACTGTCCTGTACTAACCAGAGAATGCCTTGAAGACAGGGCCCTTGATCATTCACCTTTGAGCCAGTGCCTCAGTGAGTGAATGAATGAACCAGAGAGGGAATGAATGAAAGAGAGAAAGAATGAGCAGAACAGTGACTGCCTGTGTGAATGAGTGAATGAGTCAATGAGTGCATGAAGGAATGAATGAACGTGCCCAAGTGGGTGTGATGGGGGAGCTGGGGCTTCTGGGTGGCCCCTGGGGCAGCAGCTGTAGCAGGAAAGGAGGCACTGGCTGGCGGGGGAAGGACCAGGCTGAGGGGCCTCTTCTTCATCTGCAGTGCTCCGCCCCTCTCCTAGCTACTGTCTCCCCTCAGGCTCCCATCCCCAGCCATGCTCAGAGAAACTGCTGGCCCTTGCCTAAGGTTTTCTTGGCTGGATCCTTCTTGGAGGCTGTTTCTCTTGGATGAAGCCTTCCCCGACCCCTCCTCCCCTCCCCAAGTCCCCATAAAATGTTCAAAGTATTTTCTTTTACTCAATAAAGCAAACAAAGGCAAGGGCAGCCTTGAGGCTGAATTTGCATCCCTTTGGCTCTGCTCAGCCTAGGCTAACAACACACTTGAGCGGCAGAAGTCTTTGGGAGCTTTCCTACATGCTCCACTCCACAGAGGGGAATGCAGGGCTTGGAGGGGCCAAGGCCATTCTTGGAGCAGGAGACACAAACTTGACCTGGGCCTTCACATGTGCATCTGGGAAGAACTATTACCTTCTCAGTGGCCCCTGTTGATCTCACTTTGATTCCAGTAGGTGACAGTGCAGGGGTGCCTTGGGGTGGGTCCCTTGGAGCCTTGGTGGTGAGAGTCCACAGGTCTTTCTGCAAGAGCCTACAATATGGCTGTGTGCATCTTCTGCTGAGCAGCTGCGGTACACAGGCAAGATGGCAAAGCCAAGGGGAGGGACTTCCCCACTGCTAAGGAAGGTCGGACACCCCACCTGGGGCTTCACCGGGACCAAAGAGACTTGGGTGGGGGAGCAGTGCAGGAAGATCCACAGAAAGGAGCATACACCGCCTGAGCATTCATTGTAACAGCCCTTTGGGTGGGAACTATTAACACCATCTTTTTTTTTTTTTTTTTGACATGGAGTTTCGCTCTTTTTGCCCAGGCTGGAGTGCAATGGTACCGTCTCGCCTCACTGAAACCTCCACCTCCCAGGTTGAAGAGATTCTCCTGCCTCAGCCTCCCGAGTGGCTGGGATTACAGGTGTGTGCCACTATGCCCGGCTAATTTTTTTTGTATTTTTAGTAGAGATGGTGTTTCACCATTTTGGCCAGGTTGCTCTCGAACTCCTGACCTCAGGTGATCCACCTGCCTCGGCCTCCCAAAGTGCTGGAATTACAGGCATGAGCCACCATGCCTGGCTTCTCAGCATGACAAAATTAAGGCCCAGAGAGGTGACATGACTTGTCAAAGATCACACAGGTGGTACATGGTGGGGACAGTATCTGTCAAGACTCCCAAGCCCAGGTTCTTACTCATTCTGCTAGTTGGGTGAGGGCCTGAGTGGGAGGGCTGCAAGTTGAGGTGTAAGCTGGTGTCAGACCTGTGAGGTGCTTAGCAGGGTGCCAGTTGCAAGGTGGGTGCTCTTCTGGATGCATCATTGTGTGCCTTCCTCCGACTGAAGGCTAAGACTCCCAGGAAGATGGAGACTTTCCATTCTTGCAGGAGTCTGGATTCTCCTTGGTTAATCAGTTCTTCCAGAAGCCCAACCACTGACTTCAGTCTTTTGTGTAGATAGATGCTCTCCAGCATGCACTCTGTGCCGGTTCTCCTTTCTGCCTGCCCTCATCCCACATCCCTGTGGTGGGCGGAGCTGGCTCCTTGGAAAAGGGGGTTCCCTTTAGACAGCCCTGCCCTCCCCCTCCCTTTTCACTCACTGGCTTCAGCCAGCCCCCTGGGCCCAGCTCGAGAACAGACATTCACCCCTCTGCCAAGCATGGAATGGAAAGGGAAGGGCTGTGCAGCCCCAGCCAGGAGTCCCAGCCAGGGAATAGATCAAGAGTGGATGGGATGACGGGGGCCACCGAGGGTCTGGAACCAAGGCATGAAGGCATGGGGACTTTGGGGTGGGGTGGGCAAGGAGTGGCCACGAGGTCAAGGGAGGAGCAGCGGCTGCCTATCCCCAGCTCAGCCTGGGTGTGAAAGCTAGGAGTCTGTTAGATGCAGCTGGAGGGGGCACATGGTGGGAAATGGCCTTGCTCCATTGCTCCTTAAAGGGGCCAGCCAGGCTTCTTAAAGGGGCAGCTCCTGGGCAGGGAGGGGCCCAGGGAGAGCTCAGTCTCTCACCCTGGGAGCAGAGTTTCCTTTCCACCAGGCAGTGGTGGACCTTTCCACCTTTCTACTGTTTCCTGCCTGGTTTCCTGCCTCCTCATGATCATGGCATCCAACAAGGCCTCCTCCCACTTGAGGGGGCTTCAGAGTTGGGCCCCTCATCTGCCTTGGCCTGTGTGTCCAGTCCGGGGCCTGGCGCAGAGAAGAGTCTCAGTGACTACTGAGAAGCAGGTGATTTGTTGGAGGGACCGGGCTGGAGCTGTGAGCTGAGATCCCAGAGTACAACTGGAGATCTTCCCAGACCCAGGGTATGAGCTTGGTCTGAATGGATCTTGGCAGAGACAGGCACTCCCTGGTCAATCTGTTTCTGAACCTTGCCATCTCCACTCAACCTGAACTTTCCAGCCCCGCAGCACATCTGACATCTCTGATATGCTTTTCCTACGTGATAAATGGACATGTAGCTTAGTATTCAGGGATCAGACAGGCTGAGTCCAAATCCCCACTCTGCCTATTCCTGGATGTTTCTGTTTCCTCTCTGCACATGGAGGTATGAGTAATACTACTTCAGGGCATTGCTGAAAAGGGCTTAGATCAGCTAATGTAGCTACAGTGATGAGAACAAGTCCTGACCTCAAAGGCTGCAGTGAATGGTAGCTCTTATTTTCACTATGAATGCCATGTACAGAGGATATTATGCTATTCTGTCAGCTCAGGTAACTAAGTAGCTGAGATGTAAATGATGTGTCCGAGATCGCCCAGAAAATACACAGTAGAGCCAGGATTTGAACTCAGGTTCAGCTGAGCCAAAGCCTGCTTTCTTTGTGTCACCATGCACCACCTCCTTCCACATCTAGCCTTGGGAGCGTACGATCGCTGGGCCTGGGGGCTGGTGAGTGCTGCAGTAGGGGATAGTGCTAGCATTTTACCAGGGTCCTGGGGGCCAGTGGCTGACCAGATCCATGCCCTCCTTCCCCTAGCCTAATGCTGCAGATCTCAAGATGTCAAAGGGGGTGATGTCAGACAGGCATGCTGGGTGGGGATGGCTCTGAAGCTCTGCAGCCCCTTCCCCTCATGGAGCCTCAGCTCCTTTGCCTGTAGGTTGGGATGATCTGACAGAGGCGTTCTGGGTCTCAGCTGAGCTATAACTCGTGAGAAAGCTTTTCGGACACACAGCAGGCAAGGCCTCCCAGGTTGGAGGACAGGAAAGGAGCCCATCTGGATGGGGAAGGGATCTGGCTGTGTCCACAGCCTCCAGCCCTCAGCCTCAGTCCCAGCCCACAGCTGGGCCTGGACTCCTGCTCGTGGCCGCCCCTCTCATGGGTCTGCGGGGATTTCTCTGCTCCAGGCTGACCTCTTCCTTGCAGAGGAGGCTTCTGTTGTCCATGCGCTCTGCTCAGCCTGGGCTGTTCTCTGTGTTTGTGTGTGGGGGTTGGGGATAGGTGGGGGTCCTCTTGGATTCTGTGATGGAGGGAATCCTGGCACCCCTGTGGAGTCAGCCTGGGCTGCCGGCTCAGCCATCCTTCCCAGAGCCTCTGCAGTCCTTCTGGCTGCCGTTGCCTGCAGATTCCCGGCGAATGGCGCTCCTGAGACTGCCATGGGCCCAGGCTGCGTCATTCCCGCCCTCCCTGAGCTCTGGGACCAGCTGGGCAGGGCTCCAGCCCTGGGAACTCCGCCTGCTGCTTTTTTCTCTTTCTTCTTCTTCTTCTTCGAAATTTCACTGTATGATTCAATGAATTGTCCTCTGCTTCCCATTGCCTGGCTTGGCCAAGCTCACCTTGCAGTGTGGAGCAGAGAGCACTGGGCCTGGGGTCCAGGTGCTGGCCTGCATTCTGCCTTGGATGTCCCGTGTGACCACAGGAGAGCGCCTTTCCCTCTTTGGGCCTTGGTTTTTCCATCTGTAAAATGGAGTGGGAGGATGGTGGCGAGGTTGTGTCTAGCAGTAGAAGAGTGAAGAATGAGAACTGCCTCTGCACCCTCCCATGCCTGTCTTCTGGCTCCACGCTGGGCTCTGTGCCTTCTTTGCAGAGATGTTTACCCAGGGGTCTAAGCCATGGCTTCCTTCTCTGCCCTCCCTGCTAAGCCAGCTTACAGATCACTGGTCCCAGGGCCAGCTGTGGTAGCCCTGGGTTGGAACTCACTCCTGGTTCCAAGAAGGTCCAGTCTAAGATCTGGGTCCATGGATCCTTCCTTCACTACCCTACCCACCCAGGCTAAAGGCTAAGGCACCCCCACCGGGTGGGGCTTCACCACTAGAGGGCACCCACCCTCCCAACATGATTTTAAAAAAACCCCAAACTGCCTACCACAACTAAATGTAATCATTACAGCAATTATTGAGCATTTATGGTGTGTCAGGTGCCATACTAATCCCTACAACACCCCTAGAAGATAGATCCTGCCGTCGTTCCTACTTAACAGATGACAAGAGTGAGATCTGGAGGAGTAAAATGACTCACTCAAGACCACCCAGCTGGGTCAGTGACAGAGCTGGGACAAGCATCCAGGTCTAAGCAGGGGCGTCCTAGGCCCAACACAGAGGGCTCATGACACCCAGAGTCAGCCACTGTGGTAGGGAGGATGGCTGGGATGGGAACTGGAGGTGGGGACTAGGACTGATGAGATCAGAGATCACCAAAGTAAATGGTTGTCAACCTTCTCGAAATTCGGCAGCTTTTCCAAATAATTGGTAGGTTACATCTATAGAACACTCACCATGTGGCAGACACAATACCAAGAGTTCTACATGCATGATCTCCCCTAATACTAGGAACAACCCAAACAGGGCTATGTTCCAATATTATTTCCATTGTATAGATGGAGACATTGAGGATCAATGAGGTGAACTGCCTTGCCTGAGCTCACTTATTTGAACCCAGGTCTGTTTGCCTCTGGAGATTGTAACTTAACTTCCACATTTTGCTGCTTCGCTTCCTTTAGAAGAATCTTATCCAGCACCCTAATATTTAAGAGATAAAAGTGGGTGGAAGCAGAGGCGGTGGGGGTACAGGAGCCTGAAGCTTCCCAGACCACAGTTTGAAAACCCCTGATTGAATGCCTCCCTCTGCAGGCCCCGGAGAGGAGCAGGGACTTGCCCACAGGGCCCAGAGCTGGTTAGGGGTAGAGCCCCAAACCATCACTTGCTCCCTCTGTGGGTGCTGCCTTGACTTTGAGATATGGTCCAGGCCTTGGGCAACGTGGGTAGATGCTTTAATCCTTGGCCTCAGCAACTGGGCGGAGAATCTTTTACCCCTGATGGAGAGATGTTCGCCCTGACTGGAGACTCTGGGACACATGCTGTCATAGGGAGTGGCAGCCAAGGGGTGGCTTGGGAGACAGATACGTGGGTCCCCATAATCTCCATCAGTCCTTCCCCCAAGCCGTGGTAAACCAGAGGGCCCTTTCTCACCTCTGAGAAGTGTGCGGTTCCAAACTCCTTTCTGGGTAGGATCCTGGGTCCTGGAGTAGCCTCTGGTCACGTGAGTTGAATCAATGGCCCCCTGGTCATGTGTCCAGCTTCGGAGCACTTGGGGGAGATATGGTCCCCATACCGTGTGAAGTCCTCTTTCTGTGTAATGGAGTGAATTCCTACCCAGCTCCCACCTGGGATTCACCTTGTTCTTTTCTAGGAGTCGAATCTCTGCAATTTTCTGACTTCTGCAGTATGTACAAGACATTTCCTACAGTGGGGGAGCACTGTCAGGTGGGTCCTGCTGGGGCTGGGGACATGGGAACTAATAATATGTGTGGAATACTTCGTGGGGCCCAGGACCAGGACTCAGAATGATCACACCGAATCCTTATGGCAGGCCCGAAAGGCAGGCAATCTGGAGCTTGTGATTTAACTTCCACATTCTGTTGTTTCTCTTCCTTTAGAAGAATCTTATCTAGAATCTCAATATTTAAGAGACAAAAGTGGGTGGAAGTTGAGGAGGTGGGGGAACAGGAGCCTGAGGGCCTCCAAGGCCACAGTGCTTTCACCCCTCTATGAGGATTCGTAAACAGAGCCTCAGAGAGGCTAAGTGGCATGTTCAGGGTCAGCCAGCTGCCAAGTGTCGCAGCTGGGATTTGAACCCTGGTTGGCTGGACTCAAAGGTCCTATGTTGTTCTACTCTGCCCTGCTGGAGCGCCTGTGTAGACTGTTAGATTGGTCCAGCAAAGCATGCCTGCTATTCACACCCTTGCAGAGTCCCTTTTGGGGTTCCTTGTTACACAGTAGCGGTAGATAGTTAAAACAGTTCCCGAGAGGACTCACTGAACAAGGCTGGGAGTGAGAATAAGGGACTTTTCTTCTTAGCTTCTTGCTCTTGAAAGATCAAGTCCCTGTGGGTTTGGAGCACCTCTGCAGGATTCCTCCTGAGCAGAAAAGAAGGACGAGGAGGGCTTGGCAGTGAGAACTCAGTGTTCATCCATCTCTGTGTTCTCTGCCTCTCCTTGCCACATGGCTCCATTGCTAGTCCCTTTCTTCTTTCCAGTTAGGTGTGGCCATGGACTTGATTTCTAGGTTGTGGAGTGTGGTGGGAGTGATTTATGCCACTTTGGGGCTGGCTCAAAAAGCCCTCCTATGAGCCCCCTTCTCTTTTCTTGCTCCTTGGCTGAGAGAAGAGGACTCTGAGGGCCTGGAAGAGGATGGACGCACAAGATAGAAGAGGCTGGGGCCCTGAATGACTGCATGGAGGCTGCCTGGGGCCCTGAATGACTGCATGGAGGCTGCCTGGGGCCCTGAATGACTGCATGGAGGCTGCCTGGCCAGAAGCACCTGCATCAAACTGTGATGTGAAGGAGAAACACATTTTTATTGTGTAAAAGCTGCTCGCTGAGGGGCCAGGACTACCTGTGGCAGGCCTAGTTTTCCCTAACTAATGCAGAGGGTAAGGAGAGGCCTTGCTGAGAACATGGGATGTGGGCCTTCCAGTGTCCAGGGGGAACTTGGATCAAGAGAGAGAGAAATGTGCCCCATTGTCCCTGGGTGCTGTAGATACTTCGTTTTGGCCTCCTGGGGGAATAGGGGCTTTGAGGTGTTTTCTTGACAAATCCTTTGTTGAGCACCAGCTCTGAGCCAGTGTCTGTCTCAGTCTGGAAAGGCAGAGATGGCGAAGATTTGCTCTCAAGGTGTTCTCAGGGTGTTAGGGAGACAAAGGTAGGTCAGAGACAGGTGACACCAACCTCACAGGAGCCACAAGCTCCCATGATACAGGGCAAGTGGGCAGGGTAAATTAGTGAGGGGCCCAAGTGTGAGGCAATAGGGAATGGTGGGGAGTGTGGTGAACTTTAGAGACACACCTGGCAGCAGTGGTGGCTTCCATCAGCTGTAGTACCTTGTTGCCAAGGGGGTCCATATTCTCACACTGGGTTCATGGGAGAATGGACCCCTTGTGGTCAGAGCCTCTAGTGTTTTAAATCAAATCAGAAATTTTGATACTTATGTGAATTCTCCTATTTTTCAAAACTTGAAAATGAAGTTAAAACTAGTGTTAAAAATCTGAGAAAAAAAAGCATTGACAGAAAAGTTAAAAATAAAAATAAAAAAAGAACCGGCTGGGCGGAGTGCTCATGCCTATAATTCCAACACTTTGGGAGGCCAAGGCAGATGGATCACTTTAGGTCAGGAGTTCGAGACCAGCCTGGCTAACATGGTGAAACCTCGTCTCTACTAACAATACCAAAATTAGCTGGGTGTGGTGGTGTGCACCTGTAATCCCAGCTACTCGGGAGGCTGAGGCAGGAGAATTGCTTGAACCCAGGAGGCAGAGGTTGCAGTGAGCCAAGATCACACTATTGCACTCCAGCTTGTGTGACAAGAGTGAAACTCTGTCTGAAAAAAAGCAAAACACAAACAAACAAAAACCCAACCAAAATCTCCCTAGGGTTTTGGCTTACAACCTCTGTGATAATATGTCACAAGGGGCCTGTGGGATGCTTGAGGCTGGGACTCTAACTTATCCTGGGAGAGTCTGCAAAAAGGGGAAATCTTACGTGAGGCATGGAGGGCGAGGAGAGAGTAGGAAAGAGAAGAGGCTGAAGAGGAAGGCTGAATCGGGCAGTGGAACAGTTTGAGCAAAGACATGGAGGGCAGAGCAGCAGGCAATTTGCTTTTTTGAGTATCCCGGCTGTATCATGCACCTGTACTCCTACCGGAAGCCATCTTAGGGGCATCATAGTAGGAGTCTTGGGTTTTGAGGGTAAGGGGACAGGGAGAGAAGGTACTCCTGAGAAACATACAGGGAAAATCCTTTGTTAAGGTAAAACACTAACAAACTCTAGGGACAGATTCTTTTCTCTCTAGCTTTACGTTGAGTTTTGCTCTTTGCAGCACTATCCCTGTCATGGGCAAAAGCCCTGTTCTTGGGGTGTTTTGGTGAATGAAGATGAGTGGGCTGTGTTCATGCTTGGGACAAGCAGAATGGAGCACAGCCAGCAGCTGGTGGCCAAGGTGACCAGATAGGCAGAAGCAACCAGGGAACAGCTGACAGTGGGCTTCAGGAGCAGGAGACAGAACACAGAGGGAAGGTAGGCGCCGCTGGGGACCTCCTGGGAAGCATTGAGGAGGATGCCACGTGTCCTTCAGGTACCTGTGGGGTGGGGCTTGAGCGCCTGTGTCTGCAGGTTGAAGGGAAGGGTGGCCCCAGCTGCCTTAGGGTCGCACGTAATGAGATGGCATTTGGCTGGGCTGCCAGGAGGGCCCTGGACACAGTGTGGTGCCATGGAACCCCACTCCACACCCTGGGCCCTTTCTCTGCCAAGGAAGGTGCCTGGTCCAGATTGCGATGGCAAGCCCTTCCCTCTCATGAGGCACTCTGAGCAGACTGGCCACGGTTTTGGATAAATATGAATTTCAGGCTGCACAGGGTTCAGCCAGAAAGAGTGCCTGAGATGGATTCACCCTGCCAGGTGCTGAGTCAGGGGGCAGCGTCCATTCCTGCCTGTGGACAGCTCTACCTCCAAAGGAAGAGAAGTCGCCCTTGCTCTCGGGTTCCCCTGATCCAGGCTGTCTCTCTCTCCAGAACGTCAGATGTTTTCCCCTTAGAGGGTCTGATTGTGATCACCCTTCTCTGGAACCCAGTCTCCACATCCACCAACTGGAAATGCTGATAATAAGAAAGCCCACCCCCACACTGTCTTGCCAGATGCCGTAGTGGTAAAATGACATCTGTGTTATGTGCTTCCATTCCTATAAAAACTTGTTTATGAGATTAGACTCAACTCTGCAGTTTTAAGTATTGTGACTTGTGACTTTATAATGCACAGATAATATTTAACCTGCCCCACCACAATTCTTCTTTTTATTTTTTATTTATGTTTTTCTCACACTTGAAAAAGCATATTCTTTTCTCTCTAAAATGTAATGGCCTTTATCTAACAATAAGCTGTCCAGATGAACTCTTTTTTTTTTTTTTTGAGACAAGGACTTGCTCTGTCACCTGGGCTGGAGTGCAGTGGTGTGATCACTGCTTACTGTAGCCTCGACCTACCAGGAAGTGATCCTCCCATATCAGCCTCCAGAGTAGCTGGGATTACAGGTGTATGCCACCATGCCCGGCTAATTACTGTATTTTTGGCAGAGATGGGGTTTCACCATGTTACCCAGACTGGTCTCGAACTGCTGGGCTCAAGCAGCCTCCCAGAGTGAATTTATATAAAAAAGTTATTATTTTTTCTGACTACAAGCAGAAAAACACAAACACATTTGCAAAGAAAATGCAGACTTGCAAAAAGTTGAAGACATCTTTAAAACCCATCGCATCAAAAGAACCACTGTCAAAAGCAGCATATATCTTTTCAGAATATTTAACAAAATATTTGTCTATCTCTCTATTTTATATATGTATGCTATTACACTGTAAACTTTTCTGCAATTTGCTTTAGCTTATAGTCATTCCCTTAGTATCCATGAGGGTTTGGTTCCAGGATCCCCGTGACACCAAAATATAGGAATTCTTAAGTCTCACAGTCTGCCTTGCAGGAACCTGCGGATATAAGAAATCAGCCCATGAGTTTGGCATCCGCGGTTTGTTGAACCAAGGATGTGGAACCTGTAGATCTGGAGAGCAGCCTTTCGTTTTAGACATCTTTCACTGCCACTGTCTTCTCCCCTACCATATCATAATTTATTTAGTTAATCATCTCTTGATGGTCATTTGTATTATTGTAAAATTTCTATTTTTGTGTACTTGCCCCAGTTTTACTTTAGCATAAATTATAGATGTGTACTTGCTGAATTATCTTCCAAAAATGTTGATTCCATTTTTGTTCTCACTAATAATATGTGTATCTGTTTTCTCATGCTGTTAATACTATTATTAATCTTTTAAATCTTAAATATTTACCAAAAGATGGGGGAAAAAAAGGAGAAAATTAATCTTCTTGTTTAGGTATGGAGTTTTATGATTATCAGCGAGGTGAAGAATGTTTTCATGTTTTCAATGGCCATATGAAGTTCTCCCTGTAGCATCTGAATGTCATGTCACACATCTACTCTCAGTATCATTGCCTTGGTGTTGTATCTCTCCTAAATATCTGTGGAGAGCTCAGTACAGCATTTAAAGCATAGCAAAGGAATCAGTGAGTAATGAATGAATTAATTAATAAAAAAAGAGCAATCACAGCCAGGCGTGGTGACTCATACTTGTAATCCCAACACTTTGGGAGACCAAGGGAGGCAGATCACTTGAGGTCAGGAGTTCGAGACCAGCCTGGCCAACATGGTGAGACCCCCATCTCTACTAAAAATACAAAAATTAGCCTGGTGTGGTTGCGGGTGCCTGTAATTCCAACTACTTGGGAGGCTGAGGCAGGTGAATCGCTTGAACCCAGGAGACAGGTTGCAGTGAGCCGAGATTGCGCCATTGCACCCCAGCCTGGGCAACAGAGACTCTGTCTCAAAATAAAAACAAAAACAAAAAAAACCCACAATCACTTATGGTCTCAGAGTACTAGGGGTGGAAAAATTTCCCAGTTGGTTTCATGGTTCAAAACGGAATCCCTTAGTCACAATCACGAATCACTAGGGAAATGCACATCAAAACCACAATGAGATACCACCTCGAACTCATTAAGATGGCTACTATCAAAAGAATAAACAAAAAACAAACAAAAAACTTTCAGAAAATAGAAAATATTGGTGAGGATGGAAAAGACACGGGAACATTTATGTTGGTGGGAATGTAAAATGGTGCAGCTGTTATGGAAAACAATATGTTGAGTTTTTCAAAAAAATTAAAAATAGAATTTTCATATGATTTAGCAATTCTCCTTCTGCGTATAAACCCCAAAGAATGAAAAGCATGGACTTGAACAGATATTTGTACAGCCATATTCGTGGCGGCTTTATTCACAATAGCCAAAAGCGGGGGGTAACCCAAGCGGCCTTTGATGGATGAACAGATAGACAAACTGTGACCTACACCTACAATGGAATATTATTTGGGACTTAAAAAGGAAAGAAATTCTGACAGATGCTACAACACAGGTGAACTTTGAAGATGTTATGCTAAAGAAAATAAACCAGCAGAAAAAAGACAAATATGGCATGATTCCACATATATGAGGCACCTAGAATAGTCTTTTTTTTTTTTTCTGAGATGGAGTTTCACTCTTGTTGCCCAGGCTGGAGAGCAGTGGCCCATCTCTGCTCGCTGCAGCCTCCACCTTCTGGGTTCAAGTGATTCTCCCATCTCAGCCTCCCTAGTAGCTGGGATTACAGGCGCCCACCACCACGCCCAGATAATGTTTGTATTTTTAGTAGAGACCAGTTTCAACGTGTTGGCCAGGGTGGTCTTGAACTCCTGACCTCAAGTGATCAGCCCGCCTGGGCCTCCCAAAATGCTGGTATTACAGGCATGAGCCATTGTGCCCTGCCTAGTATGGCCAAATTTATCAAGACAGAAAATGGAGTGGTGGTTACCAGGGGTTGGAGAGAGGGGCGAATGGGGAGTTGCTGTTTAACAGACACGAGTTTCAGTTTTGCAAGATGAAAAGAGCTCTGGAGATGGGTTGAACAATTACGTGAATGCATTTAACATGACTAAACTGTTCTTTAAAAAATGGCTAAGATGGTAACTTTTTTTCCTTGATTTTCAGCCTTCTTGCAGTTTGAAAGATGGTAACATTTTTATGTGCATTTTACCACATTTTTTAAAAAGTTAATTTCTTCCTGTGCCTGGCAGGGAGAAAGGCCCTATTTGCAAGGAGAACGGGAAGCTCTCGCATGAGTAAAGGCCTGGTGCCAAGGTCCCCAGAACACCCCCTGCCCAGCGTGAGAAGGTGGAACGCAGCACCATCGCACATGTTCCCGCTTCAGCCACCCAAGTGCCCTAGGGCAAATACCACAATTACGCGTTTTGTAAGGAGAGGTGTGTTTTGGAAGAATTTATCTGCAAAAATCACAGGGCTGGACATTTGGTGAGATTTCTCGAGAAAAGATAAAAAGAACAGTAACCCAGGTAAAATGCCAAATCCTTGGTCTGACGTCATTCTCCAAGAATGACTGCCAAGCGCGCTCTGAGAAACGGGCCACACCCACTTGTGTCCCAGCCAATCAGAACATCCAGCGTCCCGGCAAATTCAGCCAACCAGAGCTCGGCATTCCTCTGATGCAGATGCTCAGCTAGTTCTTGATTTCTGCCAAGAACGCAACACAACTTTGGGTGCTGGGGTGGAGAAATGACTGTTGGCGGCACTTTCCAAGCGTTATCAATTGATTGAAAATGCAAAGCCCACACAATTGCTAGCATAATAATGAACATTTATTGAGCACTTACACATCACGCATGTTTAAACAGCCCTTAGAAAAGTGAAGTAGCCTGCC
The DNA here is from genome assembly GCA_004027715.1 of Plecturocebus donacophilus. Lineage (NCBI taxonomy): Eukaryota > Metazoa > Chordata > Mammalia > Primates > Pitheciidae > Plecturocebus > Plecturocebus donacophilus. Next base: position 37,966 of record PVKP010021611.1, read on the forward strand.
TGAGGCCACATAAGTAAGTCTCGTGGGATCCTTGCCCCTGACTGTCCTACTGCCTCTGTGAAATACTGTGCGAAGGAATGACCTGTACACAATCTCTTTGGGTGGGTGCTATCGCCACTTTATTTTACACAGTGATTGATAATAAAATAGTAAGAGTTCAGAAACATGTTTTCCATTAGGAAAGAATTGGCCAAGGCAGAAAACGTGAATCTTGATCTCTCATTAAAAAAAAAAAAAAAAACTACTACAAAACCGCAAACTAGCCCACGAAATTATTTAACAAATGTTCATTGAATGAATGACTACGTGGAGGAGTAAGAAGCTACAGAGAGACCCAATGGAGAGCCGCCGAGAGTGGCAGATGACCGCAAAGGAGGACCTGAGAGATGTTTGCCGATGCCTGAGTGAAATAACAAAGGACTGTGCGGAAGGGTGATCGGAGGCAGGATGTGAGCACTGCGTGCAGGGCAGGGACAGTCAGCGGCCCCACAGCCTTTGCTGTGTCGCAGTCAGCAGAGCCTTCAGGGCCAGTTCTGGTGCTCTCTGGGTGGCCCCGTGCACACGCAGCGCTGTCTGGCAGGAACACACAGACAAACGTCACAAGCTGGTGGAGCCCCATGCATAGCTGGCTGTGCCCATTATCCCAGACACACCCACACGAGGATAGCTGCACCTGGAAGCACACATACAACACACAATGCACACGTGCCTGCGAGCACACACACAATGCACAACACACACACACTTGGGAGCACACACACAACACACACATGCCTGGGAGCACACACACATACAACACACACACACACACGCCTGGGAGCGCACACACACAACACAAACCACACACATACTTGGGAGCATGCACACACAATACACACACTTGGGAGCACACACACAAACAACACACACAG
>PVKP010021612.1:0-38872 GCA_004027715.1 Plecturocebus donacophilus
CGTCAAGCCTTGTTCTCTTGCTGATGAGGAGCTGCAATCCCCTGTAGGAGGAGAGGCATTCTGATTTCGGGTGTTCTCAGCCTTTTTGCACTGGTTTCTTCCCATTTTTGTGGATTTATCCACCTGTCGTCTTTGTAATTGCCGACTTTCAGATTGGGTCTCTGAGTGGACGTCCGGCTTGTTGGTGATGAAGTTTTTTTTGTTTCTTAGTTTTCCTTTGGCGGATGCCCGTTCCCCACAGAGCTGGGCCTTCCCGGGTTCAACTGTGCTTGCTCTCAGTCCTCAGCGCTTCCAATTGCTGTTTTCCTTGTGGGGATGGGACCAGCCGAGCCCGTCTGTCCCATATACTCCACACCGAGAAGCGCCACACTGGGACTCTGGCAAAACAGCCGCGCCAGCCAAAAGAGTAGCGCTGGTGACCCGTGTGGCTACTTCGCCGGGAATCTCCCAGTTTGTGGGCATCAAAAATTTGTCTGCAATTGCGGCATCCACTCGCTCTCTGCTCTTTCACTGGGAGCTACAATCCTGAGCTGCTGCTACGTGGCCATCTTGGATCTCTCTCCTGAGTCATGCTTTTGTTTCAGTAGTTTGTTACTTTTTATTGTTGAATACTATTCCATCGAATGGGTATACCACAGATTCCTTGTATATTCTCCTCTTGATGGACATTTGGAATGTTTTCAGTTTGGCTATTATGGATAATCCTACTATGAACGTTTGTATATAAGTCTTCATGTGAGAATATGTTTTTGTATGTTTTCGATAAACACCTAGGAATGGAATTGCTGGCATATAGGTATATGTTTATTATTTCTTTTTATTATTATTATTTTTTGAGATGGGATCTCGCTCTGGCACCCAGGCTGGAGTGTGGTGGCACAATCTCTGTTCACTGCAAGCTCTGCCTCCCAGATTCAAGTGATTCTCCTTCCTCAGCCTCCAAAATAGCTGGGACTACAGGCACTCGCTGCCATGCCCAGCTAATTTTTGTATATTTAGTAGAGACTGGGTTTCACCATGTTGACCAGACCAGTCTCGAACTCCTGGCCTCAAGTGATCCACCTGCTTCAACCTCCCAAAATGCTGGGATTACAGGCATAAGCCACCTCACCCAGCCTGTAGGTATATGTTTAAATGTATTAGAAACTGTCGTAGTATTTTCTAGAGTCGTAAATGATGTGCAGTAATTTTTCATGTTCATATTAGTTATTTGTATATCTTTGGTGAAGTATCTGTTAAAATCTTTTGCCCATTTTTAAATTGGGTAGTTTTCTTTTTTTATTGCAATAGTTTTTGGGATACAGGTGGTTTGGGGTTACATAGGTAAGTTGTTTAGTGGTGATTTCTGAGATTTTATTGTACTCGTCACCTGAGTAGCATAATCTGTACCCAATATGTAGTCTTTTATTCTTTACTCCCTACCAACCTTTCCCTTGAGTCCCCAAAATCCATTATATCATTCTTATACCTTTGTGTCCTCATAGCTTAGCTTCTACTTATAAGTGAGAACATATGATATTTGGTTTTCCATTCCTGAGTTATTTTACTTAGAATAATGGCCTCTATCTCTATCCAAGTTGCTGCAAAAGACATGATTTCATTCCTTTTTATGGCTGAGTAGTATTCCATGGTGTATATATACCACATTTTCTATATTCACTTGTTTGTTCGGTGGAAACTTAGATTGGTTCTGTATCTTTGCAACTGTTAATTGTGCTGCTTTAAACATGTGTGTGCATATGCCTTTTTCATATAATGACTTCTTTTCCTTTGGGTAGATACACAGTAGTGGGATTGTTAGACCGAATGGTAGTTCTAAGTTGAGTTCTTTAAGGAATCTCCATATTGTTTTCCATAGTGGTTGTATTAATTTATATTCCCACCAACTGTATGAAAGTGTTTCCTTTTCACCACATCTATGCCAACATCTATTGTTTTTTGACTTTCTAATTATGGCCATTTTGCAGGAGTAAGGTGGCATCTCATGGTGGTTTTAATTTGCATTTCCCTGGTGATTAAGGATGTTGAGCATTTTTTCGTGTTTGTTGGCTATTTGTCTATCTTCTTTTGAGAATTGTTTATGCATGTTCTTTGCCCACTTTTTGATAGGATCATTTGTTTTTTTCTTGCAGATTTAGTTGAGTGCCTTGTAGGTTCTGGATACTAGTCCTTTGTGAGATGCATAGTTTGCAAATGTTTTCTCCCACTCTGTGGATTACCTGTTGACTCTGCTGATTATTTCTTTCGTTGCACACAAGCTTTTTAGTTTAATTTGATCCCGTTTATTTGTTTATGTTTGTGCATTTGCTTTTGGGATCTTAGTCATGAATTCCTTGCCCAGGCCAATGTCCAGAAGAGTTTTTCCAATGTTATCTTCTAGAATTTTTATGGTTTCAGGTCTTACATTTAAGTCTTTGATGCATCTTGAGTTGATTTTTGTGTAATTCAAGTGATGGTGATCCAATTTCATTTTTCTCCATGTGGCTTACCAATTATCCCAGCACCATTTGTGGAACAGGGTGTCTTTTCTTCACTTTATGTTTTCATTTGCTTTGTCAAAGATCAGTTGACTGTAAATATTTGGCTTTATTTCTGGGTTTTCTATTCTATTCCATTGGTCTACATACCTACTTTTATACCAATACCATGCTGTTTTGGTAACTATAGCCTTGCAGTGTAATTTGAGGTTGGGTAATATGATGCCTCCAGATTTGTTCTTTTTGCTTAGAATTGCTTCGGCTATGTGGGCCTTTTCTGATTCTGTAAGAATTTTAGAATTTTTTTCCAGTTCCATAAGAATAATAATGGTATTTTTGTGGGAATTGCATTATATGTAGATTGCTTTTGGCAGTATGGTCATTTTCACAATATTGATTCTTTCCATCCATGAGCATGGGATGTGTTTCCATTTGTGTCATTTATGATTTCTTTCAGCAGTGCTTTCTAGTTTTTGTTGTAGAGATCTTTCACCTCCTTGGTTAAGCATATACCTTAGGTGTTTTATTTTTTTATTTTGCAGTTGTTGTAAAAAAGATTGAGTTCTTAATTTGATTCTCAGCTTGGTCGATGTTGGTGTATAGCAGTGCTGCTGATTTGTGTACATTGATTTTGTAACCTGAGACTTTACTGAATTCATTTATCAGATGTAGGAGCTTTTTGGATGAGTCTTTATAGTGTTCTAGATATACGTTTATATCACTGGTGAATAGCAACAGCTTTACTTCCTGTTTTCCAATTCGGATGCCCTTTCTTTCTTTCTCTTGTCTGATTTCTGTGACTAGGACCTCCAGTACGAAGTTGAATAGAAATGGTAAAAGTGAGCATCCCTCTTATTACTGAGTTGAAAAGTGTTCTTTACATATTCTGGATACAAGCAATTTATCAGATATATATTTTGAAAATGTTTTCCTGGCCGGGCGTGGTAGCTCACGCCTATAATCCCAGCACTTTGGGAGGCTGAGGTGGGCGGATCACGAGGTCAAGAGATCAAGACCATCCTGGCCAACATGGTGAAACCCCGTCTCTACTAAAAATACAAAAAAATTAGCTGGGCATGGTGGTGCACGCCTGTAGCCCAGCTACTCAGGAGGCTGAGGCAGGAGAATTGCTTGAACCTGGGAGGTAGAGGTTGCAGTGAGCTGAGGTTGCGCCACTGCACTACATCCTGGCCCCTGGTGATAGAGTGAGACTCTATCTCCAAAAAAAAAAAAAAGAAAATGTTTTCCTTATGACTTGCCTATCTATTTTCTCAATAATATCTTTTGATGAGCAGTTTTTCACTTTCTTATTTTTTTTTATTTTATTTTTTTGGAGCTGAGTCTCGCTCTTTCACCCAGACAGGAATGCAGTGTCTTGAACACAGCTCACTGCAGCCTTGACCTCCTGGGCTCAAGCTGTCCTCCTGCCTCAGCCTCATGTGTAGCTGGGACCACAGGCATGCACCATCATGCCTGACCAATTTTTTAATTTTTTGTAGAGATAGGGCTCTCACTTTGTTGCCCAGGTTGATCTTGAACTCGTGGGCTCAGGCAATCCCCCTGCCTTGGCCTACTAAAGTGCTGGGATTACAGGCATGTGTCACCATGCTCACCAAAATTTTTGAATATTCATGAAGTCTAATTTATAGTTCTGTTTTCTGTTATGAATAACCATATATGACTTGTTTAGGATATCTTTGTCTATCAGGAAGTCATGAAGACATTCTCTTATGCTTTTCTTTAGAAGCTTTATGATTTTACCTTTTAAGTTTAGAACTTGATCAATTGATATATGTATTGCATGAGGTAGGAGGTGAGGATCATTTTGTTTTATGTAGATATCTAGTATTTCCAGCACCATTTATGGAAAAGACCTTTTCTTTCCCATTGGCTTGCTTTGGTACCTTTGACAAAAAGTCAAATAGTTGTATAATAGTTGTATAAATGTAAGGCTATTTCTGGGCTTTCCTATTACATTCTGTTTTGTTGTTGCTGTTGTTGTTCTTGTTTTGTAAGCTCTATGTTATTACCAGGTCATCTTGGTTCCTGAAGTGTTGAAGTCAGGTAGTGTGAGTACTTCAACATTGTTGCTTTTCAAGATTGCTTTGGTTATTCTAAGCCTTTTACATGTCCATATAAATTTTCTAATCTGCTGAGATTATGGTTGAGATTGAGTTGAAGCTTTTGGTCAATTTTGGGAGAATTTATTTCTTAGTAATACTGAGTCTTCTAATCTAGGAACATTTATTTAGTTCTATTTAAATTACTCTCAGTAATCTTTTGAAGTTTAAGTGGGGAGACATTGCATGTATTTTGATAAATTTATTCCTAAGTATTTTGTTTTTTGATGGTGTTGAAAATAGACTGGTTTAAAACTAGATATTCCAATTATTTGCTGCCATTACATAAAAATGCAATTGATTATATATGAAATATATACTATTATTTATATTGGATGCTATATATATATGTATATATATATACACACATGCACACACACATTTTGTTTCTTATTCACTTGCTAAATTCACTTATTGCTTCTAGAATTCGTTTTAGAGATTCCTTAGAACTTTCTGTGTAAGCCAACATCATCTGAAAATAGAGAGTTTTATTTATTCTTTACTGATCTTTATTCCTTTTGTTTCTTTTTGGGGGCATATTCTAATGTTTAAAACTTCCAATAAAATGTTGAATGGAAGTGGTTAAAGTGGGTATCCTTGTCTTATTTTTAATATTAGGAAAAAAGTATTCACTATTTTACCATTACAGTGATACTACCTGTATTTTTGTTTTGTTTTTTAAAGGTGTCCTTTATTTGATTGAGGTAGTTACCTTCTATTCTTAGCTTCCTGAAAAACATCGTTGTTGAATTTTGTCAAAAGCTCTTTCTGTACCTCTTGAATTAATCATTTGGCTTTCATCTTTATTCTCTTAATTTGATGAATTATATTGATTTTAAAATATTAAGCCAATCTTGCATTCCCGGAAGAAACCCTACTGGTCAGGTCATGATGTATCATCGTGTTTTTATTTTGCTATTTTCTACGTGCTAATGTTTTGTGAAGTATTTTTGTCCTTACATTCATGAAGAGTGTTGGTCTGAAGTTTTCTTTTTGTGTGTGTGATTTGTTTGTCAGACTTTAGAAAGGTTTTGGCAATATCATAAAAGTGAGTTGGGAAATGGTCCCTCATCTACTTTGAGAAAGAGTTTGTGTGACATTGCTGCTATTCATTGAATGCTTTATAGGGTTCACTAGGAAACCCTCTGGGTCTGAAATTTCTTTTTTTTTTTTCTTTATTATTATTATTATACTTTAAGTTCTGGGATACATGCACAGATTGTGCAGGATTGTTACACAGGTATACACATGCCATGGATTTCTTTGTGGGAAGTTTTTTGATAGCAAACTGGATTTATTTAGTGGATATAGAGCCATTCAGATTTTCTGATTCATCTTGTGTCAGTTTTTGGATGGTTGTATTTTTCTAAGAGTTTATTTCATCTAAGTTGTCAAGCTTATTGGAAATAGTTTATGATATTTTCCTTTTTTTTAACATCTGTAGGATTTATAGCAGGAGTCAGCAAACTTTCTGTAAACGACAGATAATAAATATTTTAGGCTTTGCAAGCCACGGGTGGTCTCTGTCTGCTGAACGTTCTTATGTTTTTGTTTTTGTTCTGCTTTCCTTTCGTCTTGCCCCTTGCCCTATCCTCCCCTTCTTTCTCTTCTCCTCTCCTCTCTCTCCCTCTCTTCTCCTATCCTCTCCCTCCCTCTCTTCTCCTCTCCTCTCTCTCCCTCTCTTCTCCTATCCTCTCCCTCCCTCTCTTTGCCTCTCCTGTCCTTCCCTTGCTTTCCTCTCTTTTTCTTCCCTCCCTTCTCCTCTCCTCTCCCTCTGCTTCTTTCTTTGAACAAGCTTTTAAAAATAAAATGTATGCTGTGCAACTGTCACCACCATATGTCTGCAGAATGTTGTTCATCTTCCCAAAGCTACTGGGGAGGTCAGCCTCCACAGTAGCTGACCCATTGAATAACAAGTCCCTGTTCTGCTCTCTCCTAGTTCCTGACAACCACAATTCTTCTGGTCCCTGTGATTTTGACTACTCTAGGTACCTCATATAAATGGAATCATAAAATATGTGTCCTTGTGTGACTGGCTTTTTTCACTTTGCAAAATGTCTTCAAGGTTCATCTATGTTGTAGCATGTTAGAATTTGCTAATTTTTAAAGGGTGAATAATGTTCCATTGTATGTATTTACCGCACTTTGTTCATCCATTCATACAGGGGCTCTTTTTCAAGTGATGGAAATATTCTAAAATTGGTTGTAGTGATAGTTGCACAATTCTGAATGTGCTGAAAGCCAATGAATTGTATGGTTTAAATGAGTGAATTATATGGTATGTGAGTAAAGTCTCAATAAAGTTGTTACCAAAAGAAGAAAAGAAAAGAAAGAAAGAAACCTAAAAATAACATGTAAAATCTATTCTTAGCTCAGAGCAATATTAAAAAAAGCCTTAGAAAGGATGTGGCTTGCTGATTCATTTGTCAACCTCTGATTCGTAGTAATAAACCCTCTTTCATTTTTGATATTGGTAATTTCTTTTTTTGCTCTTTTATTTTTGATAGTGTAGGGATTTTTCCATTTTGCTGATCCTTTTTAACAACCAGCTTTTGGTCTTGTTACTTTTCCCTCTTACTTGTTTTCTACTTTTTTATATCTGATCTTATATTTATTACTTTTTTTCTTGTACTTACTTTGGTTCTATTTTTTATCTTCTTTACCTAGCTACTTCTTCTTCTTCTTTTTTTTTTTTTTTTTTTTATGAGTTCTCTCTGTCACTCAGGCTGGAGTACAGTGGTGTTACCGTAGCTCACAGCAGCTTCGAACTCCTGGGCTCAAGTGATCCTCCAACCTCAGCCTCCCCAGTAGCTGGGACTACAGGCATGTGCCACCACACCAGGCTAATTTTTAGGCTTTTTATTTTTGTAGAGACAGGGTCTTTCTTTGTTGCCCATGGTAGTCTCGAACTCCTAGCTTCAAGCAATCCTCCTGCCTCAGTCTCCCAAAGTGCTGGGATTACGGTGTGAGTTACAACTCCTGGCCTATCTAGCTTCTTAATGTGGATCTATAGATCATTGATTTTAGACTTTTCTTCTTTTCTAACATAATCCTAAAAAGCTTTAAATATCTGTCTAAGCACTGCTTTAGCTGTAGCCCACAAATTTTTATATGTTGTATTTTTATTATGTCAGTTCAAAATATGTTCTATTTTTTTCCTTTAACCTGTGGATTATTTAGGAATGTATTGTTTAAATTCCAGGTATTTGGGGCTATCTAAGATATCTTATTAGTATTATTTTTTTAGACAAGGTCTCACTCTGTCAACCAGGCTGGAGTGCAGTGGCACAATCACAACTCACTGTAGCCTCAGCCTCCTGGGCTCAGTGATCCTTCCACCTCAGACTCCCGAGTAGCTGGGACCACATGTGCACATCACCATACCTGGCTAGTTTTTAAAAAATTACTTATAGAGATGAGAGCTTGCCATGTTGCCCAGGCTGGTCTCAAACTCGGCCTCTCAAAGTGTTGGGATTGCAGGCATAAGCCACCCCACCCAACCTAAGATGTCTTATTGTTACTGATTTATTGTTTATTTCATTTTGGTCACAGAATATACTTATTATAATTTCAATCCACTTAAATGTATTGAAACTTATTGTATTAGGGTTCTCTAGAGGGACAGAATTAGTAGGAGAGATATATATATATATGTGTATATATATATATATATATATACACACATATATATATGTAGGAGTTTATTAAATATTAACTTACATCATCACAAGGTCTCACAATAGGCTGTCTGCAAGCTTGAGGAGCAAGGAGAGCCAGTCTGAGTCTCAAAACTGAAGAACTTGGCGTCTGATGTTCAAGGGCAGGATGCATCCAGCACGGGAGAAAGCTGTAGGCTGGGAGACTAGGCCAGTCTCTCCTTTTAACATTTTTCTGGCTGCTATATATTTGCTGGCAGCTGGTTAGAAGGCACCCACCCAATTAAGGGTGGGTCTGCCTTCCCCAGGCCACTGACTCAAATGTCAATCTCCTTTGGCAACACCCCTACTGACACACCCAGGATCAATACTTTATATCCTTCAATCCAATCAAGTTGACACTCAGTATTAGCCATCACAAGTCCACCCCTTTTCGAATTTGAACCCATACACATACATAATCTTCAAATAGAGACAGTAATAAGGTCATAATTACCCCTAACATAATACAACTATCCTTTGTACAACCGGAAATGCAGCAATCCCCAACACAAATACTATTATATAAAATTAACATTACTTAAATGTTGATATGAAGTCAATAAATCTTATGTCACATGATAAAGGAAAAGGGAAATAAAATGAAAATATCTTCTTAGTACAAATGTATACATGCACAAACATGTTTTTAACAAAAGAAGAAGGAAATACTTATGACAATTACAGTCCCTGTTTCTGCAGCTGGTTACGTGGTCGTAGCTGGTATCGATTACTACCTTCTTCTATACCCATTCTGTGTTCCCTTTGCCTTCAGCAAGCACCTCAGCAGGTCATGGTTTTTTTCCTGGTGGAGTGACCCAAGTCTTCATTTTCAAAGGATCTAGGCCATGTGTAGTCCTGCCTGGATTGGGCTGTTGTAGTTTCCCATTGACCTTAGTCAAGGGCATAGTAATACTAAGAGACGCCCTAATGGATCTCCTGTATTTCATACATAACTTACCTCCATTGTGGAGTAGTAAACTGATTTCATCTTGATAGTCTGGGTCAGTCAACCCCAGCCAACACTGTAACTCCCTCCTTACCCTGTTGACTTAGGAGGAGCCCAAAGTATCTAGGTGGCAATCTTCCAGTTTAAGGGGATCGATGTTGTGTCTCCTAGTGTCAGCGTTCCTCCCTCTGGAACTAAGCCCTCTAGGCAAGCAGAACATAATGTCATGGGAACAGGAAGCAAAAATTTTGCTAGTGGATCACTAGAGATTATGGTGAGTGGTGCCACTTCCACTTCCACCCCTTGATTCCTGGAACCATAAATCCTGGCTATGGGAGAAACAGTACCATATATTGAACGCTGATTCAGAGAACTTACTTTATCTCAGTGTGTGATCTATTTTGGTGAATGTTTCACATGGACTTCAAAAAAATGTGCATTCTACAGTTGTTGGATAGAAATAGCAATTAGGTCAAGGTGCCAGCAGTGTTGTTCTAATCATCTTTGTTTTTACTGATTTTTTCCTAGTTGTTCTCTAGTTGAGACAGGTGTTAAAATCTCTAACTTTGTACAACTGTCTGTTTCTCCATTTAGTCCTTCCAAATTTTGCTTTGTTTGTTTTGGGGCTCTTTTATTAAGCACATATACGTTTCTGTTGGTTTGTCTTTCTAACACTAATCCTATCCCTAACCCTATTTAACATTATTAAATATCCCTCTTTATCTCTGATAATACTGTCTTGAAGTTATTTTATCTGATTTTAATATAAAAAAACAAGTCATCCAAGCCTTCTTATGGTTACTCTAAAAGGTATATATGTATGTTTTATATCCATTTGCTTTCTAGCTATCTTTATATTTAAAGTGTACCTCTTGTGGATAGCATATAGTTTGTGTTTCATTTTTTTATCCATCCTGAAAATATCTGACTTTTAATTGGAGTTTGTAATTTTTTAACATTTAATGTAATTATTGATGGGGTTGGATTTGAACTATCATTTTATTTTATTCTCTGTCTATCCCTCTGGCTTTTGTTCCTCTGTTCCTTCTTTCCTGTTGTCTCTTGCTTTAATATTTATTATAGTTGCATTTTAATTGTTTGCTGACTCTTTAATTATATGTATTTGCTCTTCTTTCTTTTCTTTCTTTCTCTCTCTCTCTCTTTCTTCTGTTTTCTTTTGATGAAGTCTCCCTCGGTCACCCAGGCTGGAATGCAGTAGCATTCTAGGCTCAGTGCAACCTCTGCCTCCCAGGTTCAAGAGATTCTCGTGCCTCAGCCTCCAGAGTAGCAGGGACTACAGGTGTGTGCCACCATGCATGGCTAATTTTTCTTATTTTTTTGTATTTTTAGTAGAGACAGGGTTTCACCATGTTGATCAGGCGGGTTTCAAACTCCTGACCTTAAGTGATCCACCTGCCTCGGCCTCCCAAAGTGCTAGGATTACAGGCATGAGCCACCATGTCCAGCCTGCATTGTCGTCTTAATGGTGGCTCTAGAGATTATAATATACACTTGTATATTTTTTTACTGTCTACTTAGAGTTAATATTGTACTGCTTCATGTAAAATGTAGAAACTTTAAACCAGACGTTTCAATTTTTACCCCCTATTTTTAATGCTATCATTGTCACACATATATTTTACACAAGAAGGTCATAAACTACACAAGACAATGTTATAGTCATTGCTTTAAAAAGTCCTGTGTTGCTTAAAAAAATAGAAAATAAGTTTTTTTACATTTACCTAGATATGTATTATTTTTGATGCTCTTCCTTCCTTCCTGAAGATCAGAGTTCTATTTGGTATCATTTCTCTACAGCTCAAAAAATTTCACTTAGCATTTATTGTAGTGCAGGTCTGATCATGATGAATTTTCTTAGTTTGTGTTTATCTGAAAATGTCTTTATTTTATCTTTATGCTTGAAGGATATTTTTGTTTGCTATAGGATTCAGGATTGGCAAGTCCTTCTCCCAGTCCCCAGCATTTTAAAGATGTATTTCACTCTCTTCTGGCCTCTATGTTTTCTGAAGAGAAATCAGTAATCATTTGAGTTCTTGTTTCTCTGTATATAATGTGTAATTTTTCTTGGGCTGTTTTTAACATTTTTTTTTATATTCTGCTGTTTGACTATTATATGCTTGGGCATCTTTTTCTTTGTACTTACCCTGCTAAGAGTTTTAGTGAGCTTCTTGAATATGTAAATTTATGCCTTTTACTGAATTTGGGGAAATTTTCACCAAATACTGTTTCCTCACCATTTTCTCTTTCCTCTCCTTGTGAGACTCCAATTACTTGTATCTAAGACCTTTTGACACTTTCCACATGTCCCTGAGGCTGTCATTTCACTATCTATTCTTCGGAAAGGATCATTTCTATTGATCTGCTTTTAAATCCGCAGACATCTGTTATATTCATGTTACTATTGAACCCATCCTGTGCAATTTTTAAAATTGTGCTGTTTTTGGAATTCATGCGAAATGAGTAGATTTTAGCTGCTCTTGCCACAAAAACAAAAAAAGAGGTAACTATGTGAGATGATGGATGAGTTAATTTGCTTGACTATAGTGACATTTTCCTTTCCATATGTATACTATAATATATTGTATAACTTAAGTACACACAATAAAAATTATTTTTTAAATTCTAATATTATATTCAAAGTTTAGAATTTCTATTTTGTTTCTGTTTTTTTTCTATTGTTTCCTCTCAGCATTAATTGCAAACATATTTTCTTTTAAATACCTCAGCATAGTTATACTAGCTGCTTTAAAAATCCTTGTCTGCTAATTCTAATATCTGGATCATCTCAAGGAGTTAAACCTTGAGATGATCCAGATATTAGAATTAGCAGACAAGGATTTTAAAAAATAGGTCACATTTTTCTTCACCTATTGAGTAATTTTGGATTATGTCCTGGGTATTACAAATGTTACATTGTGAACACTCTAGATTCTACTCTATTCCTTTGTAGATTATAGATTTTTGTTTTAACAGGCAATTAACTTGGTTGGAATATACTGTAGATACTATCTCTTGATTGGCAGTTCAAATCTCAGTTTACTTCCTCTATTTTTAGTGGAAGTCTGTCCTGTGCCTCTGTGGTCCAGAGGTCAGGCAGATATTTGGGCAGAGTTTTTACTCAGAATTTTGAATCCCGCTTTCCATTCTAGATGTTCCCCCTCCAATCCCCATCACTTCCCAGTGGTTGTGGTTGCCCTGACTTCTGTTTTCTGGTTTTTCATCCCACAAAGACTGCAGTTAAAAAAAAAATCAGACTTTTAGATGTCCTTCACAGCATTAGTTTTAGCCTGGCATCAGCCTACAAACTGTAAAAACGGGTACCCCACCTTGTGATGTTACCTTTTCCCAAGTGTTCACTCTTCTCCAGAAACTGTCTGCTTTTGGTAATTTTCCAGTGCCTTCAAGTCATTGTTATTTTGTATTGTTATATGACAGAGGGTTGAGTTTATTAAGAGCTACTTAGCCATATTGAAACATATGTTGACTTCCCAGTGTATTTTGTTTACATACGGGATTTTCTATCATAAATCTTGGTGGAGAGACAAACCGAACAACACCAATTGTATTCTTGGTACCAGATTGCTTACATATTGAAGCTAAATCATGACCTCACCATGGTACTTGATTGTCCTAGCAGAGTTCATTTCTGCTTAGTGAAGAGCCATATGGCTTTTGATTCTACAAGACATTTTTAGAAATATTATCAACTTTTAGCCCCCCATTATACACCCAGATAGATAATAGCAACTTGAGAGGCAGCATAGATAATTTTTAAAAGTTAGCCCAAAATCACATATATCTTTGTTCAGCAACATCCCAGTTGTGTGACCCTAAGCAAGTCATTTAACCTTTCTAACCCATTTCCTGTTGCCATAATACAACATACCTCTCAGAGGTAATAGGCAGATTAAATGGGAGAATGCAGTTAGGTATGTACACATATCCTGTTTGGTCTGTGATAGTCCAGATTTATGGCTGTGGACTTAGTGTAATTATTAACAAAGCTTTTTGACTCTCAAAAATGTTCCAGTACTTGTCAAATACCATTACCAGTCAACTCAGGAAATACTTCTAATAGTGGATATCTTGGTCCATTTTGTGCTGCTGTAACAGAACACCACAGAATGAGTAATTTCTGATCAACAGAATTTTATTGGCTCATAGTTCTGGAGGCTGAGAAGTCCAAGATCAAGGGGCCACCTGTGGTGAGAGCCTTCTTGATGTGTCATCCAATGGAAGATGTGCAAAGAGAGGGGAAGAGAGAACAAAAGATTGAACTCACAGCCTTAAGCCCTTTTATAATTGGCATTATTCCATTCAACACAGTGGAGCCTTCATGACCTGAACATATCCCAATGTGCCCCTGCCCCCGTTACTGTCACATTGGGGATTAAGTTTCCATTACATGCTTTATGGGGACACATTCAAACCATAGCTATGGGTATGTAGCAGAATTGCTAAGAGCTAATGCCTCACTTCCGTGCTTCACTTTTTAATCAAAGCATTGCTCCATAAACAATGAGGCAAGTCCCTAATACCATTGTACTGTGTTTTTTGTTGCTGTTTTGTTTTTTTCTCTTACTATATGTAGGAAGGTAGCCTGATTTCCAAGACTGGTTTATTTCTAATAATCAGGGCAAATGACCTAATTTGTCTTTTCCTTCTCATTTCTATTATTACCCAGGTGAAAGGAGATCAAAGGGAGATAACCCCGGGAATAGGCTTAGAAAGGAAAAGATGATGTATGTTTGTCTCTGTCTATGTGTACCAGGATCATGTCTTGGCCTGTGATTGTGTGTGTGTGTGTGTGCACGCATGCATGTGCATGTGCACATGTGTGCAAAAAGTATATTGTAGCTTATGGAGCGAGTTCCCACCTTTCAACCCTTTGAGTGATATTCTGAGGCTGAGCTGGGGTGGAAGGTGGGCGGGACTTCACTATGATGAACGAAGATTATAATTTTCATTTCTGGCTTTTCTTGGCAGATTTTCCTAGGCAATGCCCCTATAGGAAGGATTTTGGCTTCCATATATTTGCCTAAATCACTGACAGAGAGAATTCCTCTTAGCAATTTACAAACGATCTTGTTTAATTTCTTTGGCCAAACTTCACTCTTTAAGGTAAATTCTTGCCTGTGGTAATTGTGATGAACTGGCATATGGTGACTCATTGTAATTATGAACTCTTGCTATTTTCATGATGTTCTGTTTATAATATGTTGTCTGATTCCACAAGTCTTCCAGCACAACGCCTGCCCTTTAACATGAATCAACATCCACTTTAATGATGTTCTACGATTTTTAATTGTCACAGCATCTCAGCTTTGGAAGGGACCTTCAGGATTATCTGGTGGCTAAACAGAGGCCTCCATATGTTTCAAAGCCAGAAAAGAACAGCGAGTTCTCCTGATGAAATGATGTTTTGGCTTGTCAGTGCTTGCCTCCCAAATCTCCCTTGGCTCCTCAGAGCCAACATGTCCACTATTTTGGGCCAATTCCTTTGAAGCTGGGTGGTATCCAGAAGGACATTTGTCTGCAGGCATTTGCTGCTACTTACCACAGCTCCCACAGAACTTTCTCTAAAGGCTGCAGTCCTCACCCACTAGAAAACAGAGGCAGCATGATGTGACGCTGAAAAGTGTGGACTCTGGCTCAGTTTAAAGCTGGCAATGCCATATTCTCCCTGTGTGTCCTCAAGCAAGTTACTCAATCTCTGTAGCATAGGGTAATAAGAACACTTTAAAAAACAACTGAAGGATTAAAGGAGTTAGTGCATTTAAATTGTTTACAATACTGCTTGGCACATAAGTACCATGTTAAGTGTTTGCTCTACTATTACTATTATCCTGTCTTAGGTCTCCACCTAATAAAAGGCTCTTCGTTTAGACCACTCTGTCTCATCTAGCTATTGAGAAGATAGTAATCAGAGTTTGCATGAAGTTGAAGATAATAAACATCATTAATAGCTAATATTTACATTTGTTATTTCATCTACTTCTAATGAGAAACTGAGATTCAAAAAGGTTAAGTAATTTTTCCCAAGGCCACATAGCTGTAAAATGGCATAGCTAGGAATCAAATCCAGGCTATCTGACTTCAAAGTTCATGTATTTAAGAAGTCAATACATTAATTTTCCCAGATGTGTTTGCATTTCTAAAGACGCTGTCCAAAGGAACAAATTTCTAATGGTCAAATATTCACAGTTCTTTTGTGGGAGGCTGCACTGGGCCAACTCAAAATATAGCACATACCCATACCACATGCCACCTCAAACATACCATGTCACCTCTAGCTGTGTCTATAACACTTTCTGCTCCCCTGGAGTTCTCCAGCCTTTCCTTTCTCTATCTAAATTCTATTTGTTCCTGTGGGTTTAGCTCAAATCCCACCCAGGATGCCCAGGATGACTGCCTGGAGTAAGTGAGCCTCTGCTCTCATTCCTGCCTCCTGGGAAAAATATTTAGTGGGCAAAACATTTTAATAAAATTAAAAATGTGGTCCATAACGCTCTTGGTAGGCTTACAATTTCTCTGTGTCACCTGAAATGCCATTATTTTGGTCTTAATTTCTCTCCTTTCTTCAGAGGGCCGTGCTTGTCTCATAGAATAAGACATAAACTTGTTTTGCATAGATTTCACACTTAATAAGTCATTTTTATTCACTAACACTTTCCACTGAAAGAGATTAAAGATCCTTTGCCAAAATTAGCCTGCAGACGTCATAGTACCAGATGAAGAAGGATTAGAACTAGTTTGCCATCAAATTCAGAGCTGAAAGGGCCCTCTTAACTCATATCATCCCATCACTGCATTTTACCATTGGTAAAGGTAAAATGGATATTGAGGACACTGAGACCCGGAGAGGGGAAGGAATCTGTTGAACGTGCCACAGTTTGTTCATTTATTCACTCAATCATTTATTCATTCCTCAAATATTTGCTTGATTTCTACTGTGTGTCTTATATGGTGCTGAATGCTGAGGATACAATGCTGAGCAAGATACATAGTGCCTGCCTTCATGGAACTTCCAGTCCGATGGAAGAGCACAGAGACCTAAACATTGAAGGGGGTGACCTGAGGCTGGGATCTGTGTCACTGGTTATTTGGGAATGAGTACTTATAAATGGTGTTGCTCTTTGTTTTTCTTGAATCCCAAAATATCACTGCCTTGCTCTCACACTGCTTCCTCTAACATATTTTCATCAAAATCTTAAGTCATTATGACATATAACCTTAGAAATTTGTTTGTTTGTTTGTGTCTTTTAAAGACAGGATCTCACTCTGCCACCCAGGCTGAAGTGTAGTGGTGCAATCACAGCTCACTGCAACCTTGAACTCCTGGGTTTAAGTGATCCTCCTGGCTCAGCCTCCCAAGTAGCTGGGACTATAGGTGCTCACCACCATGCCTGGCTGATTTTTTTTATTTTTTTGTAGAGACAAGGTCTCACTTTGTTGCCCAGGCTGGTCTCAAACTTCTGCCCTCAAGCCATCCTCCTGTCTCTGCCTTCCAAAGCGTTAGGATTACAGGTGTGAGCCACCATGCGTGGTCCACAGAAACTGTTGATAAGGCACCACTCTTGGATAATATGTATCTCCTCCTTCATACCTCCACTATCTGTGATTCTCAGGGAGATATGTGGTTACAATATGGCACAGGGGTTCTGGGTGCATAGAAGAGGGGCTCTGCCACTCGTCTGGGAGATCAGGAAAGTGCACTGAGAGAAAGGTCTCAGCCGAGCCCTGAAGTTAAGTAGGAGCTCAAAGATGAAATAGGGCAAAGAGAAGGAGGGAAGAGAGTTTCAGATACAGGGAATAGCTTGTCTAAAAGTTCAGAGGTGTAACAGGTAAAACTTGAGCCTACAGTGCAAAGGGTGGAAGGATGAGGAAGGTTCAGTTCCTTTCCTGGCATGACTATCATTTTATAGTAAGGAAAATGAGACCAGAGAAAAGGCTAATTAAGTTCTGGGTCATAGTGTGTGTCTCCTCCTTTGGCCTTTTCACTACAGAAAACTGTGTCTCTTAAACTAAGTTGAGAGGATGGTTAATAATATCTACTCGGCCATCTTTCCTAGTGTCACCAGTAGACTGGAAAGGAGTAATGGGGCTTAGGAGGAACAAGCGAGCTAGGGTTAGCACTTGGCCTTTTGAGTGTCAGCAGGGCACTTATTATATCTTGCTACTGGCCCATCTCTAAATCAGGTTTCCCCAGGCTAATTCTGCTGGGAAAGAAGCACTGACCCATCAGGCTGGCTTTGAATGAACAGAACAGGTCAGAAACAGGAAGTGAGTAGACTCCTAGTGGAGCCCCAGGCTAAATTCGCAACTACTGCAGGCTGCAGGGCTCAGGCGTGGAGGGTAGGTAGTAGGGACTGCACACTGTTTCTTCAGAAATAGAAGCCTTAGCGTCTTCTAAAAGTGGCCCAGCAGGATCTCCAAGGAACATCCTCTGGGCTTACCTCCTCTCGGCTTTTTTTGGGGAAGTCCTCAGAGATTTTTCTTCCTCTCCCTCTTGTTTGGTGTCACCAGCCCTACCTCTGGCCTCTTCACATGTGCCTGTGCCCCAGAAAAGGCAGCCTCTCAGCTGACCTGCATCCTGGACCCTTGGCCTGGGGTACTTTAGCATTATTAATTAGTAAGCCCCACTTCTCAACAGGTACATTCTGGTTTGTTGCCTTTAAATCAATATTTATTAAGCATCCCTTCCCTGTCATTTACTAGCTATGTGACCTTTATCCATATTGGCATTGAGCCACTCAAGCCTCAGTTTATCTGAAAAACACTTATGTGGCTTCAGTGAGGACTGCACATGGCATGTGCATGAAAAGCACATAATAATTAGCTCACCGTGGGCACAAGACACCTGCTGTATGCTAGGGTATGTGAGGAATACCAGGCTATACAATGCCTGGCTCTGGCCTCAGAGCTCACATTCACCTAAGAAGGCAATGACCATCCTCTGAGATTTGTTTCAAACTGGGTGTTGATATACTTGCTTCTACCTCTGTCAGAATAGAACAAGAAGTGGTGTATAACTTACACGTGATGGATTTAGATTTCTTTTAGAGGAGCTCCCTAAAAGTAAACAAAAATGGTTGAGAGTTAGAACTGGGATAAGTTGTGAAATGTCAATATCCGGAAAGTTATCAAAATAGAGAATAGTTTCATTTTGTTGCTAGTGCAGTAGTGAGTAGCAGGTGCAAAACCAATGAGTGCTAGATAGATATTTGGATGGATGGATGCATTAATGAACTGTTCTAGTTTGGTATAATAGAGACCTTAAGTGAAGACAGGAGATGAGCTGAATGACATCTGACTTTAGCTTGCAATTTTATTTTCCACATTTCTGTACCTAATGTTGTGTGTAGCACTTCAAAATTCCAGATTGATTATTCATATGTAAGTAATTAAAAATTTAGGACCTGAACTCCTCTTATGTTTCATCTGCAGATCAAAAACGTCACTAAAGCATTAACTACATATGTTGTGAGTGCCAGCATTGCAGATATGTTCATTCGAAACTTAGCTGATCCAGTTGTTATCACTCTGCAGCATATTGAAGGAAACCAGGTAATATATCCATTTTCAGCTCAAAATCAAATGGCCTCAGGAACTCGTCACGAGTTTTCTGTTAAAAGTAATTTGTTAATTAACAGATGTGATTCTAATGCTTAATGAAGAATGTCCCATTCCAGGTAGCAAAGGTGTGTTATAATTGGAACCTTCTAGAAATAATGCCTCATCCTAAAGTAATAGGGAATGGTGGGCAGTCTAGCATTGTGACACATTGGTGGGGCAATGACTGGATCTTTCGGTTGTCCCATCACACTAAATGACATGTGATTCCATTTATTTTTGAGTGAGTCAAACAACTTCACTCAAAATAATTGATACTTTGGCATTGTTAATTAGCAAGCCAGGTACATTCTAGTTTGTTGCCTTTAAACCGACATTTATTAAGTATCCCTGCCCTGTGATTCACTAGCTGTGTGACCTTTATCCATATAGGCATAGGTTTCTTACAGGTTTCCTCTAAGAAACCTAAATATTTGTATTATTTGAATTTCCATAAAGAACATTAAAATGTGTGTGAATTATCACCAAAGGACTAAAAGCATAGTCATATGGCATAACATAAGTTATATATTACTAAATAATCAAATTTATTCTACATACAAGAATGAATGACTATTCCATTATTTGACGTTGATGAAGTCTCAATAAATTTCTCAGTTCCCATTCTGAAAGATCATATGGTTCAGCATACTTTTCACTGCTCTTGAGTCTAGAAGGAAAGAAGAGAAGGAAGAGAGGGAGAGGAAATTTAAAGAAACAAATACCAAATGAAATGTGTTAGATAGGTAAGATCTCTCAATTTGGTCTGGGCTACAGCACTTCAATTATCCCCAATAACTAACTGCTTCTTGCTTGCAGTTTCCTGGAGATTATAGGAGCTAGTGAGGTCTTAGGAATGTTCTGTAGGCCTAATGGGGGCAGGGAGATCAAATTTGTGTCCATAAGGCTTGATCTCAGAGGTGAGTCCCGAATTCCAAAGCTCCATAAGGAACACATCAGTCCTGTATTGACTATCCGCAGCCTTGTACCAGAAGAGGGCATGGCAATTTTTAATACCATCAAGTATTTTAAAGGACATACCGGATCACCAGGCAGTGACATGCTGTTTTCTCACTTCTCAATCAAGAGTTAGGTGGACTTAGTCTAAAAACCAATTCACAAATGGCCCAAATGTGTGTGTGTGTGTGTGTGTGTGTGTGTGTGTGTGTGTGTGTGCGCATGTCAGTGTCTGCATATCTACCATGTGAAAAAATATTGAGAAGAAAACACATGTGTGTATAAGTGACTATATGGTAACTATCACAAGGCAAGATGTTTACCTCTGATTCTTTTTTCCCCAGAATTATGGTCAAGTTCACTGTGCCTTTTGGAATTTTGAGAATAATAGTAAGTATTTTTGTTAGCAACTTTGACTTTGCCCCAGATCATTTTCCCACTTGGCAGTTAAACGGAAGAGAGTTGTGCTGAAATTACTGTCTTGTCAGACCCTACAGAGCATTCTGAATGATCAAGATATAGGATATGATTTTTATACCAAATTAGGGTATGGAAATTAAGACAACTTTCCTTTTTAATGGGTAAGATCTCTCAATTTGTGCTGGGACTACAGTGCTCCAATCATGTCCAATAACTAATTGGTCCTTACCTACAGTTTCCTGGAGATTATAGGAGCTTATTAAAAGTATCTTAAGCCCCAAAGACAATTATTTGGGAAATCAGAAAAATCACACAACTTGAGGGTAAGCAAAGTTGGAAGAAAAAAATTTGGAAGGTCCAGTGCAGAGTAGCCTTGAGCTGTTTGAAGAAAGTTGAAGAATGAATACCTGGTTTTTTATCTGTGCTTTCCCAAAGGGCTTTTGCAAGATCCATGATCTCCTTTCCTTTTTTTCTCCTCAACTCTTTTAGACTGACTGTGCTGTGTGAACTTGTGTAGGCAATTTACCTCCTCTGGGCCCCAGTCCTTTTATCTTTTCATTGAGGAGATTAAACTTCTTGGTTGGTCTCTAGGGACCCTACTTGATGAATAAGCATGAGTCTTTGGAGACAGACAGTAGGAGAAGAGACTGGGAATGGTCATTGCTGACTGGGGTGCTCTGAGGCCTGCCATCCTCACTGGAAATATCCGGGGTTATCACCGAATCTCAGAGAATTTCCACACAGAATCAATTTCCCCAAGAACGCCAGGAGTGGCTAAGTGAGGAGTCCTTCTGCCTGTGGAAAGTCTGCCTAGGACCTTTCCCTTTTTCACTATCCTCAAAATTCTGGGACAAAAGAGAAATTCTCTTCCCATTCGGCTCCCTGGGGTATAAGAATACTACTTCTTTCTGAAAAACAAAAATAACACTGCCCTTTCCTGATCCCCTCCAAGTTTCTCAGGATAAAACTCCTATAAAGTGATGAGCTTTGTCCCCTACAACCTCAATAAGTTGACCTCTATGCTCATTAACGCAAATTGCTGGGATACTCCCAAGTCACCCTTTGCCCCTGCCCCTCTGCCCCGTAGATCTAGAACCTCTGGAACCTATGGCATTATCCCAGATGGACAAATGTTGACCATACTCAGCTGCCTGCCCTGGGATAACCCCTCTGGTCTACTGCCACTCAGGAAGTTCTACGCTAAATCTGGTCTAGTACCTGAGATCTACAGGTTTTGGAAGTTTGAGTGTTAGTTCTAAACCCTGAGTGTGCTCAGAAGAAACTAGCCAGGTGTCAAGTAGAGCAGAGTCTCTTATTAGCCCTGTGGAGCTCCAGACCATGATCAGACTTTGGTTCAAATCACTTGAGATCCTTTGAATTGTTGGTTCAGCTGGGTTTTCAGATGTCTATTCCAGTCCCTCTGAGTAAGCTCAAGTGTCAGTTTATATTCCACATGTCCATGTCCTTAAAATGATTCTAGATCTGTCTGCTTCCTACTTATTGGCTACTTGAAAAAATAAGTAAATAAAAACAGTCTTTACTCTGTCACTGTAGTATGGTGGCAGGACTCTTGTTCATGGTTAGAGTCTGTCCTCATTTATAGATGTATGGTACAAGAACAGGAAAAGTGAGAGCTGAAGAAGTTATGCCATTTATGAAATCCCCCAAAAGTCAATTTAGTCTATTAGACTTAATTTAATTTCAGTATTCAATTATACCCCTAATCTTGCTGTCTTAGCAAATAATGCTAATTATAACACATGTTTGGATGGTGCATATAATGAAAAGTTAAACATTTCTGAGAAAAACAAAATTGCTTTGAAATTTCCTTCTGTCTCCTACAGATGGGCTGGGCGGATGGAATTCATCAGGCTGTAAAGTAAAGGAAACAAACGTAAATTACACAATCTGTCAGTGTGACCACCTCACCCATTTTGGAGTCTTAATGGTGAGTTGTCTCTTAGTCATTCCTGGATAGAAGTTTGACAATTTTTATTAGACCAGTAATATATCTGTGAACTAAGTTATTAAAAAATGGTATGCATTTGGAGAAAAAGCCCCCTTCCAATTTGTTCATCCAAAGTACAGCAGATTGAGACAAATATTTATTTATTTTTCTCCTTATAAAATTAATGCTTGCTTTTCAAATTTCTAACAGTACAGAAAAGGTCCCTGTAACCTCCCTCCCAAGTGATCACCACCTTTAACAGTCTAACATATATATTCATTTAGGTTCTTTTTCTTTTTCTGTGTATATATTAATATATGTTTTTGTTTTATAAACATGGTATCAAATTATTCATACTGTTTTTACCAATTGCCTTTTTCATCTAACAGTATATATTGCACAACTTTCAGGCAAATATGTATCTATTACACTGCAATTTTTAAAATGCCTTTATAGTATACCATTGCTTTGGTTTAACACAATGAATTTAACTAATCCTTGACTGGTGAACATTTTAGCTGTTGCTGTTCTTCTCATTCTAAACACTGCTCTAATACACATTCTTACTCATGTATCTTCAAACATTGGTGTAAGTATTTTTCAGGATAAGTTGACAGAATTGCTGGATTAAAGGGTCTGATCATTAAAATACTTAAATTTAAGAAGAACCATAGGTATTTGCTGAGTTTTTTTTTTCCCAAATGACTCTCAAATGTATTCCTTGTTCTCTACCCGCATCAGAATACTTTCCTAGATCTCTTAGGTAACTTTATTACATACTGTTATCTGAATGTATCATATGTGACTTGAGGGCTGTGGGTTTGTTTTATATTTATTTTTAAACCATATCTATTCAACAAATAAATGGTACTCAATTGATACTTGTTAAATTGTAATAATTTTGTTCAGCTTCCCTCCAAATTGGCTGGAACATTACAGTGGGAATCAAAAGACTGGGATTGGCTGGGCACCATGGCTCATGCCTATAATACCAGCATTTGGGGTCTGAGGTGGATGGATGGCTTGGGCCCAGGAGTTGGAGACCATCCTGGGCAACCTGGCAAAACCCCATCTCTACAAAAAAATTAAAAAATTAGCAGGCCATGATGGCACACACCTATAGTCCAAACTACTCGGGAGGCAGAGCTGGGAAGGATCACCTGAGCCCAGGGAGGTCAAGGCTGCAGTGGGCAATGATCAGGTCACTGCACTCCAGCCTGGGCAACAGAGTGAGACCCTGTCTCAAAAAAAAAAAAAAAAAGACCAGCGTTCTTGTTCCAGCTCTGTCTATAACTAGTTATGTGATCTTGGTAGGTTGTTTCCCTCTTTTGGATCTTAATTTTTTTTTTTTTTTTCTAAAATGTGAATGACTGGAGTACACCAGGGTTTCTCAATCTTGACACTATTGATATTCTGGCCAAATAATTCTTTCTTTCTTTCTTTCTTTTTTTAAGATGGAGTCTCGCTCTGTCACCAGGTTGGAGTGCAGTGGCGCGATCTTGGCTTACTGCAACCTCCGACTCTCAGGTTCAAGTGATTCTCCTGCCTCAGCCTCCCCGGTAGCTGGGATCACAGATGCTCTCCACCATGCCCAGCTAATTTTTGTACTTTTTTTTTTTTTTCAGTAGAGATGGGGTTTTGCCATGTTGGCCAGGATGGTCTTGATCTCCTGACTTTGTGATCCTGACCTTGGCCTCCGAAAGTGCTGGGATTACAGGCGTGAGCCACCACGCTCGGCCCCAAATAATTCTTTGTTGTGGGGAGTTGCTCTGAGCATTGTTAGATGTTTAGCAGCATCCCTGGTCTTTCCCCACTAGATGCCAGTAGCACCCCCACCTTCCAGTTGTGACAACCAAAAATGTCTCCAGATACTGCCAAATGTCCCTGGTAGAGGGGTAAAATCACTCCTGGTTGAGAACGACCAAAGTAAACATGGCTTCCTAACCTTTTATGAGTCATGAATCTCTAATCATCTGATGAAAGCTATGAACCTTCTTCTCAAGCCAGCACACACATATATTCAATTAATTTTGCATGTCATTCCAGATCTTTAATGATACTTAATTAAGAAATGATTGAACTATGTGATCTCTAAGGTCAATTTTGTTTGTTAATTTTGTAAAAGCTATTTAAGATCTAAGAAAAGGACCTTTTTTTTTTTTGCTGTTCTGTGTAGTGTTTTGAGATGCTCAGTTCAGATAATGATTCACTTTGCATCCACAATTTACATGTATTAGTTTGGTTGTATTTTAAATGTAGAACATGTTAGTGACAATGAAGCCAAGAACTAAACATTCTTTCAATGTTATTGATGGCTCCCCATGCCCTGTACGCAGTCAGTTGGACTAGGCATATTAAATGAACAATATATGGTCTTATCCATTCACGTAATCTGGTTTTACAAGAGCTATGGCAGAAATGTTATACATCCTGGGAACCTCCTGTTAGTGAGCACTGGAAGCATTTTGCTATAAACTTGCTCTGGTGAATGTGTAAAACACAACACATTGTGTTCCTTAGGATTTATCCAGGTCTACAGTGGATACAGTCAATGAACAGATATTAGCGCTTATAACATACACCGGATGTGGAATCTCCTCCATTTTCCTGGGAGTTGCATTGGTGACATACATAGCTTTTCAGTAAGTTGATACGGTCTTGCTCTGAGTAAGCTTAATTTGGTTTGATGGATACTATTACCATTGTAACTTTGTTAATTTCGTGAACACATCACAATAGGAAGAAGTCAGATTCATTAGATTATGAAGTGGACAGGTTAAAAACAAAACATCAAGGCTCCTCTAAAAATATTTTAATTGGATTTTTGTAAAACAAGAGAATTGGGATAAGAAAAGATTTCTCTATTAGGATATAAGAACACCAATCTTAAAATAAAATTTGACAAATAGACTTTATTAAGAACTTTTTAAATCAAAGGACACAATTCAGCTAGTGAAAGGCAAACCATACATAGAAGATATTCACAATGCATAGATCAGATAAAACACTTGTATGCAGAATATATAAATAACTCTCACAAATCAAAGAGCAAAAGACAGTAAAATTTATAAACAGACCAAAGACTTGAACAGGCACCTCACAAAAGAGAATATCCATGCCTAAGGCTTACCTTTACCCAAGTGGACAATAAGCATGTGACAAAGTTGTTAACATCATTACTTATCAGAGAAATGTTAATTACAACCACAGTTATGTACTTCTCTGCACCCACCAAGATGGGCTAAAATTAAAAATGCTGACAATAGCAAGTGTCAACAAAGATGTGGAACAACAGGAACTCATACATTTGCTGGTGGAAATGTAAAATAGTTCAGACACTTTGGAAAATTCTTTGGCAATACCTGTTAAATATAAATATGTATCTCGCTGTTGACCCAGAAATTTCTCTCTTAGATATATACTCAAGAGAAATGAGTACATATGGCCACTGAAAGATATGTACAAGAATATTTATAGCAGCTTCAGTCACGGTAACTTCAAATTAGAAACAACCCCAATTTGCATTAACAGTTGTCTGGATGAATAAATTGTGATATATTTGTAAAATGAAATGCTACACAGCAGAAAAAATGAATTACTTCTATACAATACAACATAATATCTAAATCTCATAGACATAGATTTGAGCAAAGGAAGCCAGAAAAATAAGACAGCATACTGTGTGGCTTCATTTACATAAGGTTCCAAACGCAGTCTAAATCTATGGGGATAAATGTGAGAGCATTGGTTATCTCTGGTAGGTGATATTGAATGGTAGATGCATGAAGGAACCTTCTGGGTTGTTAAAAATATTCTACCTCTTGATCTGGGTGGAAGTTCCACAGGTACGTACATATGTAAAGATCCATCAAGTTATAATGTTAAGACTTGTGCACTTTACTATTTACCTCAGGGGGAAAAAAAACACATTCACACAAAATGAAAACAGCAGAATTAAAATCAGTAAATATTTAATAACAGTGTAAACGAATCAAAGGGGGTAATACTTTTTTTTTATTTTGAAAAATACTGGGTGAGTTTCTTCAAAGTAAAGTTGCAATCATTTAATAAAACTTAAGGTCATATTTCCATGAGGCCAAATGTCGTGATCTTTGGAACTATCCAAGTAACTCTACTTGGAATGGTTTCTGTAGTCATCCTGCTTTGGTAATATCTAGCTCAAACCTGCTGAAGCAATGGTGATAGAATCATAATACCCGGGAAACTTCTTCCTTTTTTTTCAAAGATAAAAAGAAAAGGGACTGCCTAGTTGAGACCGGCTATTATTATTTCTGTTAGTAAGGTGACTATATTTATTATACTTCAATTCTACCTGGAAAGAGGATGGGGGACTTTAAAATTTAGGACGTATAAGGTAAGATGAGTAATTTTTGTATTCTTTCACTTATTATGTAGATAAGATGTGGTGATGTTTAATTTAAAAAAAGAAGACTTTACCTAATGTTGTACTTTCTCTTTTAGCAAACTTCGAAAAGATTATCCTGCCAAAATCCTGATCAACCTGTGCACAGCACTACTGATGCTAAACCTGGTATTTCTGGTCAATTCTTGGTTGTCATCATTTCAGAAAGTGGAAGTTTGTATCACAGCTGCAGTGGCACTTCATTACTTCCTGCTTGTTTCTTTAACTTGGATGGGCCTGGAGTCGGTTCACATGTATTTTGCTCTAGTCAAAGTCTTCAACATATATATTCCAAACTATATCCTTAAATTTTGTCTAGTTGGTTGGGGTAAGTATATCTGCCATTGTTTTTGATATTTGTGTCTTAAGCCTGTGTGTCTTTCTAATTCTAGCTCTGTTAGACAGATATTGTTAATATTGTAGGCAAAAAATTAAGGATTGCCTTGTTGGTGTTTGGTCATGTATCTTTTTTTTCTGCATGTATTGCTCTATAAATTCGATGCTTAACCTTTATGGTGAGGAGTTAATGCACAAATATTTATTTAGCACTTATTGTGTGCTGTGCTAAGTGCTGGTTCTACAGTAGTGAACAGATTTTATCTCTTCCTTTACAGAAGTTACAGTCACAACAAATACTGATAAAACAGGTAACACTTAGGTAGCACTTACATGTGCCAAATGCTATTCTAAGTGCTTTACATATGCATTTAATCCTCACAATATCTCTACAGGATAGATTCCATCATTATTCTCAATGAATAGATGAGGACACTGAGGCACAAAAAGATGAGGTAATTTGCCAAACTCACACAGCTAGTAGGCAAGAGAGCTGGGATTTGAGCCAGGGAGTTTGTCTCCATAGTTTGGACTTTTAACCTCTATGGTCTTGCCATATTGTTTAAAGAACAGGGAAAGGACTTGAAATGGGTCAAAGAGTGCTGGATCACCCAGAAGCTGATTCTCATCATACCTCATGACTGTGCTGATCACTGCTGCCCTTGGAAGAAGCCAGGAATGGTCCTCAGCGTAGATCTTTTGAAACACAAATGTCATTTCATTGACTTGCTTTCCTGTATTTCTAACTGACCTGGTCAGCTCGATTTCTTTCCTCTCTCTCCCTTGTGTATTCAAGCCAGATTTGGGGTTCAGAAAATGTGTTAGATGTGTAGGACAGGTATATTAAGTAGCATACCTAGGGTACATAGGAAAATAGATTTTAACTTCCACTGCCTTTGTGAAGACAATAGCTTCCTAATTAGCTACTCATCCCTTTAATGAGTTCATTAACATAGTACATGCTTTCACTGGATACACAGTCAGTGCTATTATCTATGCTAATATGGGGAGCAGCGACAGGCAAATACTGAATAGATCACAATCTAAAAGCTTGTTTTACTACACTTTGAAATCCATCAGAAACACAGAGCCAAAAGCAGTCAATACACTACCCTTGGTGCCTTGTGTCCCTCATCTTGATTCAATCAGAGAATTGAAATATGTGGAAGAACCTTCATGAATAATCCAAAAACCAGATAACCCACATATGGCCAATTGCGAAAGGACTGTAAATATCACTCCATCCTGGCTTTCCTTCTCCCTCATCATCTCTCATTCCCAGTTTATTTTTCAAACCCTTCCTTCAGGGCTCACTTCTTATCTCTTTGATCTTCTAATTTCACACACATTTCCTGGGTTACAAGTAGAGGCAGAAAGGGCTAAAGCTTCGTACTTGGAAGCAGGAAAACCTTGAATTACACAAGCTGAGAAGCCTGACTGGCTCAATCAGTAAAGAAAGATACAGTGAGGCCAGGCGTGGTGGCTCACGCCTGTAATCCCAGCACTTTGGGAGGCCGAGGTGGGTGGATCACAAGGTCAGGAGTTCAAGACCAGCCTGGCCAACATGGTGAAACCTTGTCTCTACTAAAAATACAAAAATTAACTGGGCGTGGTGGCACACGCCTGTAATCCCAGCTACTCAGGAGGCTGAGGCAGGAGAATTGCCTGAACCTGGGAGTTGGAGTTTGCAGTGAGCCGAGATCATGCCACTGCACTCTAGCTGGGCCACAGAGTGACACTTCATCTCAAAAAAAAAAAAAAGATAGAATGAGTCACTCTTAGGTTCAGTTTATTACTTACATAATCTGTGAAAGGAATGGTACCTAAAAGTGCCAACTCTCAGGTTCTTGTGCCCCACACTAAAAAAAACATCACCAAAACAAAAGGGAATGGATGACTGCCACATGAGTTTTAGGATTCCCTGTGGCTGAGGAGCTAGTTTTAAATGGAAGTGCTACTGTTTTCTATTCTGCAGCCCTATTCTGAGGGGGCAGGGTACAAAGGCCCACACCTCCCCAGAACCCTGGGAGATGATGGATGAGAAGCTGTCTCCTGACAGCCTCCTGTAGGAGATAGGGAGGCGAACAGGAGATGGCCCGGAGCACCTCCTCAGAGGCCTCCCATCTTCTCAAATTTGTAGAGGACCACAGGGCACACGGTCCAAATTCAGATAAGGCTTTACCTGCGTGGTCTATGTGAATACATGCAAGGTCACCAGGGAGCCACAGCTGAGCTGTCCCACTACAGGGAGTTTTGGAGCATTTCAATACTAGACAAAGGCAATCAACTGTAAGGAAAATAGATATTAGCCTCTGTTTATGTTTGAAGCTCTGCCTTATGAATGTCAAAGCAACCTGTTGGAAAGGTTTATTACTTTTAATGACAAAAAACGCTATTACTTTTGCAGCATCCTAATGAATCCCTGTCCAAGACAGTGGATTTTTCCATATTTTAAAAATAACAAACAGTAGGGATCATTTAAAAAAAATTTAAATATGTAAACACAGCTTAAAGACTGTCACACAACTTCTATCCTAAATATGAGACCTTCCTCTGTCCCTCCCTTCCAGACTTCGGGGGGTATTTTTTAAAACATCTGCAGCAGCATTCTAGGTGCTGTGCTGCAGGGGTGCCATACAGATTTGAAGGAGCTATCCTGTTTATCACAGAATGGGACAGTGGGGGATTTTTCAACAAAGTTGGCATTCTGGGCTTTGGAACAGCTTTGGAAATGTAACAAAACCCCTAAAATGTATGTAGGTGTATGCTCTTAGTCTAGGAGAAATACAATTGAGAGATAAAGAAATCATTTAAGTTTTGCAAATGTACATTAAATTGGATTTTTAAACCCTGTGTCTATACTCTCCTCACGTTTGACCGTTTTGACTGAACTGATTGCTTTATTATAGTCTGACCGAGTTGAGTGGTCGTTAACTGGTCGATCTAGTCAAAATGTCAAACTAGTAACGAGTGTGGAAACAGCTTCCCTGTCAAAAAAGCATGGAAGGCTGGAGTTGATTGCCTGTGCCCTTCCCCTAAGGTAACCTAGACAAAAAGCTACTTGGAACGAAGGGGCGATGTGGAAAGGGAGTGAAAATTAAGGGCTCATCATCTAGGAAGAAATGCCTGATGCAAACGTGCATTCCAATGAACTAGATACTTCTTTTGCCAAGTTGATTTTTTGGCACTTGAGCTATTTTTAATAACTAGTGGGTGTTGTATTGGAGCCATTGGCATGCTGTCTAGTTTAGCAGATTGGAGAACTCCTAGAAATGTTTAACTTGGAAGAATTCACAAACATTTTGCAAACAATGGTATTTTGATGCCCGTACATCTGTAGCTCATTTAAATAGTGTCTTAATGGATCATCACCCACAGTCATTGATTAGGATCCCTTCCTAATCAACCTGATAAAATACCTTTGACTTGCTCTCCCACTGTAGGAATCCCAGCGATCATGGTGGCAATCATAGTCAGTGTGAATAAAGATCTGTATGGAACTCTGAGCTCAACAACTCCATTGTAAGTACTAGCATCTCTGCTTCTCTGGTGGTGGAGCGCTGACCCAGCAGGGTATGGTAAAGTACTGTCAGCCTGGGATTGGTCTTGACCCTGACTTCAGGAAGAAATTAGCCTAAACCCTTTTGCCCTAAACATAGTCAAGGCCACATTCATGTAATGGTTAGTTGCCCAGGTCTTCTATGATCTTGGGCAAGCTACCTTACCTTTTAGTTCAATTACATCCTCTGGAAAATGGGGAAAATAATTGTTTCCTCTTAATGTCCTGTGCAAATTAAAATAATATCATGTATGTAGGATGCTCAGCATGTGGCCTGTTCTGTGGTAAATGCTGTATAACTGGCAGCTATTATGATTACAAAACTCAGACATCAGGTCATTAAAAAGAGTTAGTGTCCACTACAAGGAAATTCTGAGATGATTTGGAAAACATTTTTTACCTTTCAGCAACAAAGATCTTCCCTGAAGAACAATGAACAGCTTTCCTTTGTAAACGGCCTTTGCTTTGGTGTTCTCTTATTTCTTTTCATTTTTTTCCTTTTCTTCCCATTTGATGTATAAGCTCATCTCTTTAGTTCTCCCAATCACAACCACAAGAGAGTAGCAATTCACTTCACCCCCATCTCTCCAGAACCTTCTTTTACAGGTGTGTAGATAGTTGCCCTGTGGTCCTTTAGGTTGCACAATCTCATTTTACACTTCGAATTGTTCCATTCTTCTTATCATTGTCTGTCAAGTTCTCT
Organism: Plecturocebus donacophilus; assembly: GCA_004027715.1. Classification (NCBI taxonomy): domain Eukaryota; kingdom Metazoa; phylum Chordata; class Mammalia; order Primates; family Pitheciidae; genus Plecturocebus; species Plecturocebus donacophilus. The sequence goes on from PVKP010021612.1 coordinate 31,221, forward strand.
TCCACTATAGATTTCCTCTCCCACTGGACTGGAATCAAATGTAGGAAGTCCTGCTCCAAGACTCACCCGTCTCTCATATTGAGATGACAGTTTCCAGAGGGTCAAAATTACTTTGCCCTTTGCAGCAGATCCTTTCTAATTAAAATTCCTTGTTATCGTTTCTTTCTCTTCCCTTCCTTCTCATTTCCCTCTGTATCCTCTCCCCCTTGCCTGTTTTGTGACTTAAAACGTCCCCAATGTCTACCTAATGGTGATTTTTCTTGAACCATCAAAAAGCAAAAGCAAAAGCAAAACCAGAACAAAATCAACTCCACTTTTTCCCAAAAGACACTTTTCAGATGTGACTTAGTTAGTAAGAGGCAGACTGCTCCAAAAATTTTTTTTCAAATTATATTTTGAAGTAATTCATGCACGTGGAACAAAATCCAAATGGACACCAGGGTAGAGGATGAAAAGTAAACCCCATTTCCAACCCCTGGCTACCTAGTTTCCCTCCTTCAAGTAATTCGTATTACCAATTTATTACCAACAATCAAATTTGTATGAATATTCTCTTGCACACTTTGTTACCCAAATGGTAGATATACACCATTTGGCACCTCGGTCTTTTCACTTAACAATATATCTTGGAGGTGATTCTCTACTCAAACATATAACATTATGTCGTTTGAACAGTTTTCTACAGCATACCTTAAGGATGTCAGTGATATTCAGGGAACCCTAGGTATCAGACTCTATTAGGAAAATTAAATGTTTTTTAACACGTTTGCAACACACACACAAAATCTCACACATATGTGAAAGTATCTACACCAATATAAACAACATGACCAAAAGAGATTTTTCTGGTTTTAGAAAAGAGAGCTCAGCTAAGTTGACACACAGTTAAATTAGTCAAGCTTGTCTGTGTTCAAAAATCAGGGACAATGCCTCCAGTAATTGCAAATGTTATTAAATCGTGTATCTGTTCATATGAGGCACTGCATATTTTTTCTTTAATAAAATCTATAGAGTCATTAATCAATCCCGTGGCCAGTGTTACATTTGTCATCCAAATACATCGTATTTTAAAGCAGTACACCTAGAGCTGTTCTCTTTTTGCTGCATTTTCATTAACTTTCATGATGTCACCATTGTTTGATACAGCATTCAGAAAAACTACTCACTGCTCACGTCCTTTTACTGTGATATTTACCATGTAAAGTAGAATTCATCCTGCAAATAAGAGCTCAGGCGTAAGGTGGTGGGGTGGGTGTGCAGACACAGTGGGGGGAGCACGGCATCAGAGAGCCTCTTTGGGAGAAAATATATCATTTGTTTTTCTGCTGTTAACAAAGAGAATAGTTTCCTAGGGAATTAGCCTGAGAGGTTTCTGTGTATGTAGGGCAGAAACATCCTCTAGGATTTCTGAGTTAGAGTTGGAAAGAACCCTGAACTGGGGCTCAGGTTCTTGTCCCAGCTCTGCCTCCAGTTGGTGTGAGTGAACTCTGTCCAGTTCATCTAAAGCTAGAAGCCCTTAGGGTGAAATAAAACTGACAAGATGATCTTCAGTCTCTGAGAAATGGGACTGTGTGTTTCCCTTTCTCATGATAGTCTTCTTTGTTTCTTACAGTTGTTGGATTAAAGATGATTCTAGCTTTTACATCTCAGTGGTGGCTTATTTTTGCCTCATATTTCTCGTGAATCTCTCCATGTTCTGCACTGTTCTTGCTCAGCTGAATTCTGTGAAATCTCAAAGCCAGAAGACTCGGCGGATGATCCTGCATGACCTCAAAGGCACAACAAGCCTGACGTTTTTACTTGGCCTCACCTGGGGGTTTGCCTTTTTTGCCTGGGGACCCGTGAGGATCTTTTTCTTGTATCTTTTTGCCATTTTTAATACTTTGCAAGGTAACTGCTGCTTTTTTGCCTTTTCCATGGCCAGCTACACCTCCAGCAAAGCTTTTGTTGCTTTGAAAATAATCTCACCTGTTGGAAAGTGAAAGGAGAAGAAAATGCTCAAGAGATCCCTGCTCTCATTGTGTTAATGGGCAGCCATTGGAAACATTAACTAGATGTTAGTCTTTGTTAAATGCAAACACAGCTCACTCTCTCTTACTCAAGGGTATAGGGAGAAGCCTAGATAGCTAACCCAACTTTAGCTAGTTGAAAATGTCTGTATCAAACACTGATGGGCAATACTTCTTACACTATTCATTGTAGCAACACATTCTGCTAGAAAATGTACAGATTCACACTAATGTTGACATTTTGAGATACACAATCCAGCTAAACATTGTAATTAACTGGTAAGCAGAAACATTAAAGTTTTGACCCCATAGGCTGTATCTGCGTCTGATATCCTAATATTTTGGGAAAGAGCCAGGCTACACTATCATAGAATTATACAGGAATGAAGATTAAAAGTAAAGGGCTGTGGGAAAGGCCAAGATTCTAGCCTTGATTTTGCTATACAACTACCTTCAAAAAGTTACCGTAATTGGTTGAATTAGATGATCCTAAACTAAAGGCCCTAGAGATCTTTTAATTATTTTCCTTTATTCCAATAAAATGAACAAATAATCAATGAAGTGACAAAATGGTAGACAAAAGATGGCATGAGAAGTAAAAGCTAGGGGCCGGGAGCGATGGCTCATGCCTGTAATCATAACACTTTGAGAGGCTGAGGCGGGAGGATCACTTGAGTTCAGGAGTTCGAGACCAGCCTGGTCAACATGGTAAAACTCTGTCTCTACCAAAAAACATAAAAATTAGCCGGGCATGGTGGTGTGCGCCTGTAATCTCAGATACTTGGGATACTGAGGTAGGAGAATCACTCAAACCCCAGGAGGCAGAGGTTGCAGTGTGCTATAATTGTGCCACTGCACTCCATCCTGGGTAACAGAATGAGACTCTGTCTCAAAAAAAGAAAAAAGAAAAAGGTAGGGATCTGGTTCATGTAACTGAATAATTGCTGGTGTTCATTTTAACCTGATTTTGCCTATTAAAAATATTGGGGGAAAGAGGCATGCAAAATGATTTTGTGGGAGTCTTCAATTCTACCCCAAATTTTTTTATCCTCAAGTTTGGTCCATTTTGGCTACTGGCACAGGCTGAGTGTCAACTTGGCGTTTCATTGAGTTAGAGTCTCCCTTCACGCTCTCCACTATTTTTTTCATTTAATAAACCCTCCTTTTCAATACTGAAGCCCACTGATGGTCCCATGGGATGCTCCCGCAAGGAAAAGTTTCTATGGCCAAATAACTTTGAGAAATGTGGCAAATACATCCCATTCTTAGAATAGCACAATATACATTAGCATGGTAAAAGCTATTATGAAAAATAAATGCCTTTAAAAATTTGTTTTAATGTAGCGTCCTACAAACCTCTGAACCCTTTATTGTGGTCATTGTTAATCCCTGTGGAACCTTGGGAAAAATTAATTGGTTGCAGGAGATGGGAAAGCAGTGTAGCAGAAGGCACGGCTTTTGCATTTATGTTTTATGACTCAAGAAACCATCTCATTTTAGAGCAATGAGGTGGATTAATGGAAACTTTCTGTCCCACCAGATCCTGCCAGCTTTATACAGCCATGTTCTAACTGGAACGTAAGAAGTCACAAAATGTGTTGTTCTTCCTTCACATGCCATTTTTATTGCCCCTGTTAGTAGGAATGGAATTTTTAGAATGTCTCCATACCACCCTCGCTTGGTTCCCTTGGAGGCTACTGGCACTTGCTTGAATCCTAGTGTAGAACTGAAGGTTGTATTCTAGTGTAGGACTGAGGCCCTGGTGATGGTTCTACACTTTTTCTCTGGACAGAACTGCCTGGCCCACACTGCAGTACTCGAACTTGATGCTCTAACCTCAAGAACTTAGCAGTCTTGGTGTAGAATGTACATGGAAATGGATTAGAACCCAGGTGCCTGTGAAGACTTCCTCCACGGCGGTAACTCCAGGCTTCTTTTTGGCTCACTGATTCTGAGGAGAAATATACTCACTTTGTGGAAAGACAGGTTAAAGAAAGCTGGCAAAAGATCAAGAAAGCAAGGCAATTTCGAGCTTAAAAAGGAAGGGCAGGAGTGTTTTCAAAACTACTCTTACGGTGGAAAGTAGCATCTAAGGAGGGAGCCTGCATGGATAGAAGCAGAATTTAATAGGGTATTTCTCTTTTTCAATTTTAATTTCAGATTCAGGGGGTACATGTGCAGGTCTGTTACTTGGGTATATCATGTGATGCTGAGGCTTGGGGTATGAATGATCCCATCATCTAGGTAATGAGCATAGTACCCAATAGCTTTTCAACCCTTACTTTCTCCCTTCTTTTCCCTCTAGTCGTCCCCAGTTGTCTATTGTTGCCATTGTTATGTCCATGTGTGCCTCCACATTTAGCTTTCACTTATAAATGAGAACATACAGTACTTGGTTTTCTGTTCCTGCATTAATGTGCTTAGTATAATAGCTCCTAGCTGTATCCATGCTGCTGCAAATGACATGATCTCATTCTTTTTTATAGCTGTGTAGTATTCCATGGTGGCTATGTAGACACTTTCTTTATCCAATCCACCATTAATGGACACCTAGTTTGATTCCATGTCTTTGCTATTGTGAGTATCTTTGCAGTGAACATAAGGGTGCATATGTCTTTTTGGTAGAGTGATCTATTTTCTTTTGGATATGTACCCAATAGTGGGATTGCTGGGTCAAGTAGTATGTTTTAATTTCTTTGAGAAATCTTGAAACTGCTTTCCACAGTGGCAGAACTAATTTACATTCCCACCAACAGTATATAAGTGTTCTAATTGGATATTTCTTAAAAACTAAAATCAAAGTCCCATAGATCCAGCTTCAACAGAGCCAAGCTGTCTCTGTCAGATATGCCTTATGTCCATCAAGCACCAAGTCTTGCCAATCCTGCCTAAAATGCCTGCAAGATAGAATGTGCCATCTTGTAGCAAAGGTGTTTTCAAAGCCCAGAGTTTCTCTCTCTCTCTCTCTCAGACACACACACACACACACACACACACACACACAGACACGCCTGCGTGCATGACCCAAATAACCTCCAAAACAAGCAGTGGAACAGTGAACAAAGTAGCCGTTTAAAAGACAAATGGCAAGCTTGCAATGCTGACTGAAGGGGATGAGGGTGGCCTGCGGTCAAGTGGGAAAAATTATGCTCATGATGAGCTATTTGTGAAGGAGGAATGCACAAATAAAAATGCAGGTGACAAAAACCTGACATCTTCCCTCATGCCTGTGTTTTCCTGGTGAGTAAGCAGATCAATCTGTTATTGGAAAGGAAAAGGAAGGCTGTCAGGCAGAGGGGGAGAGCTGGCAGGCAGCTCATTGGAATTCACAGAATAACCTTTAAGTCTGAAAACTAAACTCCATGCCAGAAATCAGAGCAGTAATAGGTGTTTGATGTCACCGTCACCCCCTGTACATGCTGAAGCTGGAGGAGTTTTGCCTTCTCTGAGACTGTGGTCTCTCTCCTTGGGGTGCTGCTCAGAACAGTGAACACTGCTGAATTTGCCGCCGCAGTTGTTTGGTTACACATGGAGATAAAGCCCTTGGGAGAGTTAGTGAGACATGCCATTCTGTTTAGCCTCCAGATTGCTGCCTCCCACCTGGAATCAGAGTCTCAGGGCTGGGGCTAGGGAGCCAAGATCTTTCCAATCAAACTTCACATCGAGAGACAGGAAGTCACTTGCCTCTGTCTGAAACTTTCCAGGGACTCAGAACTCACCATTCCATAAAGCAAAGTGTTTAACTTCTTATTAGCTCTGATGTGGTACCAGTTTTCCTTAGCTGAGGCTAGTATAAAGTACAGTAGTTTATCCCTTGGGCTGTATAGTCAGACTGTCTGCATTCAGGCCTGGTTCTGGCAGCTCAGTGTTAGCTCTGTGACCTGGGTCAAGTTTACTAGACTTATTGGACTCGCGAGTTCTCTCATCTATAAAAATGGGACTAATGGTACAATGCCTATCATATACTCATTGCTAAATAAATACTAGCTGTGATTTGTTAGTACGTGGTTGCTCTGGAACTTTCTTCCATTGTTCCTGGTTCTAACCTGGAAAACATACAGATACAAGCCTAATTTGTCCTTTTCATGACAGCCCTTTCAGATCAGTGGCTAAGTCGCTTAAACCAAGCCATAGTGACCTCTATGTGACCAGGCCTATTCTACAGACAATGTTCATAAATTTGCAGATCAAACCATAGCTTTATACCCATCATCCTAGAATTCATCTATTTCCAAGACTTTGAAGTCTGAGCCTCATATTTATATATTATATCACTGTAAAGCTACTAAGTGTTAACCTTTTAAGTTGAAGACTGAATTTCCTCCCTACAGTGAATACCTCAACTAGACATCTCACCATGACCAATGGTTATTCTATCAATAGTTGTAGCCCTATTTTATGTTATTCAACTAAAAATATTGAATTTTACCTTCCACACCACTCGCTATCAAAATTTATTAAAACACAAAAACATAAAACAACCTGAGAACTAAAATGAACCAAAATCTATTTACCATCTCTTCTCACCCTGTGTTTTCCACTCCAAGGTTTTTTGTTTGTTTGCTTGTTTTTAAATCTAGATACAACATCTCAGCTCTTTCAACTTTTCTTCAAGGGTGTCACTATCTTTCTTCACTGTACTCTTGAATACTTCCGTTTGCCATCTTCCTCTTAAAACAGAACATGATGCTGGTGGGAGGCATGGTCAAACCAGGACAGAATGGCAGGAGACTGTTGCTCGCCTTAATCAAGATTCTTTACTTCCAGTAGTGCTCTAGCTGAAATTTGCTTTGGGGACATTTACAGTTGACTGGTGCTCAGTTTGCAATGGGTTAAGACCTCTCTGACACTAATCGTTTACCTTCAGGACTACTGATCAATGTAGAGGCAATCTAAACCTGTATAGAGAATAAAGGTTTCCAAACTGCACTTGGGTCAAAATAAATATTTTGAGGCTCAAGAAATTATCACTATGTTGTAGGTGGATGTGAGAGTTTGTGTATCAAGTGCCTTGAAGTTCAAATCAACAAATATTTATTGAGCTGCAGCACTTAGTGTACTAAACACCAAGGCCAAAATGACATAAATATGAAAAGAAAACATCTTGGCCCTCAAAGACTTAACAGCTAGGTGGAGAAATGGGAAATAGATAAATAATCACATGGCTAAGTATAGCAAATAATACAAGAAACAAAATGTTATGAGAGTTCAGAAGTGGGAAAAATGAGTTTCAGTTTGAAGCATCTGGAAAGGCTTTGTGGATAAAGACTTTTTATAATGGACCATAAATAAAAGTCAGGCTGTTGACAGGAGTTATTTCTGCCAATTCTACCCCCAACTGCAGGAAATCTAATTGGTCCTCCAGGGAATTTGCAATCAAGATCATTTTTTTTTTAGATCATCTTGCTCTATTGCTCAGGCTGGAGTGTAGTGGCTCGATTTTGGCTCACTGCAACCTCCACCTCCCGGGTTCAAGTGATTCTCGTACCTCAGCCTCCCAAGTAGATGGGGTTACAGGCATGTGCCACCACACCCAGCTAATTTTTGTATTTTTTTTTTATACACAATCATGTGATTTTTATTTTTATTTTTATTTATTTATTTTTTTTATTGCATTTTAGGTTTTGGGTTACATGTGAAGAA
>PVKP010021613.1:0-38917 GCA_004027715.1 Plecturocebus donacophilus
GTCTTGGCCTCAGAATAGCCCCACCTCAATTAATAAGAAGACAGCATACCAGAACTCCAGATGAATGGGAATGGTAGAATTCAGCTAGGAAGGCTTTCTGCGTTTTTGTCTATGTCTTACTTCTAGATTTAGACCTGGATGATGGTAACAGGGACTCAGAATGGTCGCTAGGGCCCTGCAGAACACTCACACACCACAATGAGGTGAAAGGCAATGTAGTACAGTGTCAAGGACACAGGCCTTGAGTTCAGACTCATGTGGGTTTAAATCCTAGTTCAGTCACCTACCAGTCATTCCATTTCTCAGAATCTCTACCTCACAGAAAGAAAGCATCAGAGAAGTTAAGATATTTGTCTAAAGTCACACAGCTAGCAAGCCAAGCAGTTTAATTTAACCTTGGGACTGTCTGACTCCAAAGCTCAGCCTCTTGCTCCTATTTCAGGCTGTCTGTTCCTAATGTTCTATTGAAACTATGGTTTTAAGAACCAGGCATGTATGCAGTGATCTCAGTGACTCAGGGGGCTGAAGTGAGAGGATGGCTGAGGCTAGAAGTTTGAGACCAGCCTGGGTAATATGGCAAGATCCATCTCAAGAAACTTTTTTTTTTAATTAGTCAGGTATGGTGCCCCATCCCTATAGTCCCAGCTATTCAAGAGGCTGAGACCAGAGAATCGCTTGAGCCTAGGAATTTGAGGCTGCAATGAGCTGTGGTTGCACCATTGTACTCCAGCCTGGAACACAGAGCAAGATCTGGCTCTAAAAAACTAAAATAAAAAATATCCAGCTGGGCATGGTGGCTTAAGCCTGTAATCCCAGAACTTAGGACGGCCAAGGTGGGCAGATCACCTGAGGTCAGAAGTTCAAGATCAGTCTGGCAAACATGGCGAAACCCCATCTCTACTAAAAATACAAAAATTAGCCGGGAGTCATGGTGCATGCCTGTAGTTGCAGCTACTCAGGAGGCTGCGGCAGGAGGATCGCTTGAACCTGGCAGATAGAGGTTGCAGTGAGTGGAGATAGCCCCACTACACTCCAGCCTGGGTGACAGAGTGAGACTCTGTCTCAAATAAATAAATAAATAAAACACACACACACACACACACACACACACACACACACACACACACACAAACCCACTGTTGTTTTAAAATGTAAGCTTTTTTATTATTCAGGTATGGTGAGGCCAACAGAACAGCAGTGACTGCCATTGAAAGGATAGTTTGTTACTCACAGTTTCCAAGAGGAGGGGTGGTTCATGCTACATGAAGAAGCTCCGGGGTTGTCAGGAGACAGCAGGGGCAGGAGGAAAAGAGGGCAGGAGGCTTTCTTGTGTTTCTGTAGAAAGAAATGTGTGAGGGAGGGTAAGTGGGTTTGGGATTGGCTGGTTTGATAATTTCCAGCAGACTCCGGGGTGTCGGGGCTGTCCCAGGTTGTTTGGTACCTGGCCCTAGGGGTATTAGAACAGAGGGATATTGGCCAGGGTGTAAGAGCCTGGCAAAGAAGGCATCTGAGGGGTATGGGCTCTGGGTTGGTTGGTTTGCAAGGAAAGGCATGCTTGCAGGGGAATCGTTTGCTCTCTCTAGGAATTAGCTAGCCCTGGGAGGGGGAGTCTCTCTCAAGTCAGCAAGGTCCCAAGATGTCAAAACATCATAAAATACAGAAAATAAAAAACATGATTAATCTGACTATCCTTGGTGAACTTTCCGAGCCATATAGCCATTTATAAGAAATCCATGGGATTTCTAGAAGAGTTTGCTTAATTTATGCATATTTGTAATATAATCAAATAACTATGATGTACAATGAGATGGCTTTAGCTACCAAATAATCATCTTGAAAAATAATTCCAAGTACAAAATAAACACACACATAAACCCCAATAGCTTTCCTACAGATCAATAAAAATAAATAATAAAATAAAATGAGAATAAAATTCTGATCACAATAAAAATATAACTCTCTAGAAATAAACTTAATAAAAAATCTTTGTATGCTATGCTACTGTATGAAATTACAAATCTTTATTGAAGTATATAAGAGATCCATATTGGGTACATGCCAATATATCCCAAATTAAATAAATATTATGCAATATTAATTAAAATATTACTTAATGAGATACAATTTATCTGGAAGAATTTATATCAGAAAATATTCCAGGATTTTTCTGAAAAAGAACATACATTACACAGAAGATATGTTTACCTAACACAAACATAAAAGTAGTCTTTGTAAGTGGCATTTCAAATCAATTAGAAGAGTGATTTAATCCAAAATCTTTTAATTACATTAAAAGATATTGGATAAATGAACTAACAACATAGAAAAAATTAAGTGAGAGCCCTACCTCATACCTTCTGCTAAAATAAATTTCATATTATTTAAATACTTATAAAAAAAGTAAATTAAAAAATAAAAAATTCTGTAAAAATATACAAGTGAGTTTTATTCTCTTGGAATGAAGGGAAGATCTTGGGAAGTTTGAAATCAAAGTCAGAAATCACCAAGGGAAAACACTGACTGATCTTATTGTACAAAATTAAAAATCTTCACACAAAGGAAAACAAAGTTAAAGGGCAAAAAACAATTGAGAAGTATATTTGTAGCATATATGTCTCCATTTAAAATAATAGCATATTAGATTACTCCAATGGAAAAACATGAGCATGATGTCCAAATATGCAAATTCACAAAAGAAAACTATAAATGTACAGATTATTTCGTCAGCTCGGTTTTAAGCCTAGTATGCATTAGTTTTCTTTCCTGATCCTCTCCCTCCTCCCCATCTGCACCCTCCAACAGACCTCAGTGTGTGTTGTTCCCCTCTATGTGTCCATGTCTTCTTATCATTTAATTCCCACTTATAAGTGAGATCATGCGGTATTAGGTTTTCTGTTCCTGCATTAGACTGCCAAGGGTAATGCAAAGCCCTATGACACAAGTTTACCTATGTAACAAACATGCACCTGCACCCCAAGCTTAAAAGTTAAAAACATCTAACAAGATTAATAAAAGAGAAAGCATAAAAATAAATATTTAGTCTAATATTAGTGAGATATGTGGAATTGAGATAGCAATATAATAACCTTATTTTGTTCTTTTTTTGTTTTTTTTTTAGAATAACCTTATTTTGTTATCAGATTGTCAAAAATTTAAAGATTATTAATATTCATAACCAGTGAGGTTGTAAGGAAATAAACATTGTCACACACTGCTTGTGAAAGCAAACTGGTGATTCCTTTGTTTTTGGTAATATGAGTCAAAAGCCTTTAAAAGGCTCATATTCTTTGACCCAGCAATTTGCCCTTAACAAATTTAAATAAAAGAAGCTGGGTGCACAGTGGCTCATGCCTATAATCCCAGCACTTTGGGAGGCAGAGGCAGGTGGATCACTTGAGGTCAGGAGTTCAAGACCAGCCTGGCCAACATGGTGAACCCCATCTCTACTAAAAATACAAAAATTAGTTGGGTGTGGTGGCAGGCACCTGTAATCCCAGCCACTTGGGAGGCTGAGGCAGAAGAATTGCTTAAACCTCGGAGGTGGAGTTTGCAGTGAGCTGAGACTTTGCAAGTCCATTGCACTTCAGCCTGGACAACAGAGTGTGACTCTGTCTCAAAAAAAAAAAGAAAAAAAAGAAAAGGAAATGAAAGAAATAGAAAGGGAAGAGCACCTATGTGTATAGTGATAGTCACCACATCTTTAAATTATTTTTTAGAACAAGTAGAAATAACCTAAATGTCCAGTAATAGGGAGGTGATTAGTTATCTGTTGTACTTACATATAACAAAATTTTTGTTTTTGTTTTTGTTTTTTTTTTAAAGACAGGGTTTCACCATGTTGGTCAGGCTGGTCTTGAACTCCCGACCTCAGATGATCCACCTGCCTTGGCCTCCAAAGTGCTTGGATTACAGGCGTGAGCCACCACGCCCGGCCCATATAACAAAATTTTATGCAGCCGTTAAAAGTTGTCATGTGAGTTATACACATGCATTCACATACTCACACGTAAGAAAGCCCTCCACAATATAATTAAAATAAGAAAAAAAGATTGCAAAAGAAGATGCATAGTATGACCCCATTTTAGTAAGAAATAATATAATCTCTTTTTGGAAGAAAGATCTAGAAGATTAGACACCGAATTGTTCATGATCATTACTTCTGGATGGTAGATGAACGGTGATCATTTTCTTCTGTATACGTTTATGTATATTCTGAACTTACTGCAGAGGACATGTATTTTTTATAAGCAGAAAAATACTATAAATCTGCTAGAAAGTAATTTCTCAGCTGTTTTTCTCCTTAACAGGGGACATTCAGATGATTAGCAGCGGGAGGCAGGGAGGATGAAGTTGAGCAAAAGAACTGTCAGTTTCCTGTCCTCAATTCTGGCTACCATCGGCTGAAAATCAGCAGAGAGATGTTTCTGCAGAACATTCGCGGCTCTGACCTTCACTGTTAAATGAAATTAGACGGCCTCTTGAAAAGAGAATGTTTTCTCTCCAAGTTTGCTATAAATATTTAAAGTGGAAAATATGGATTATTTCAAATGTGGTTGAGGAAACCAACACAGAAAGTCCAGTTTCTGTGCAGACACAAGCATGGGAAGGAGGTAACTGATGGAGAAGGTGGCTATCAGAAGGTTCAGTTGACTTGAGGTTACTTTGGCAGATGGCTGGTGCTGACGTTGTTGGATAAATGACAGAACTTACTGGAGAGCCTGTACCTTATTATGCTCCCACCATCAGCGTCCAAGCTTTGGGCTAAGGAGGGTATGTAGAATTTGTTATGTCTGAAATGCAACCAGGAAAGGAGGACATCCTGCTGGCATAATTATGTTCTGGGGCCCTCTAAGAGGGTAGCTCCCACTCATTAAGTGGCGTTTGCTCACTTCAGCAAGTCACTCTTGGTGACTGCCTATCATGCAGGCATATTAGCACATTCATAGGGGTCTCTGCTTCTCCTGTGCCAGGGAGGCAGAGAAATAAACAGCTTCCTATTCATGCAAAAAAAAAAAAAAAAAAAAGGTATGTCTGCAGGTTAAATACTACCCAAACATCCGACTCAGCCAGGTTTCTGGGACTGCACTGGGAAATAGGTTAAGAAAACTGAAGCAGAGAGTGTTGGTGGGAGAGGGTGTGGAATTTGGAGAATTGCTCCTGGAAAGGATGCTTAGGGTCAAGTTTGAAAGGGATTTGAATACCTTCCTAATGAATTGGACTTATCTTTGTCTCATAGCTTTGTCAACTCTTTTTAAAACATTATTTTTTGTTTTAAGAGAGAGGGTCTCTCACTCTGTCATCCAAGCTGGAAGGCAAAGTTGCAATCATAGCTCACTGTAGCCTCCAACTCTTAAGTTCAAGCTGTCAACTCTTGATCTAAGCAACACTATAGATGTGAAATCTATGTTGTCAAAGCAATTGCATTTTCCAGATTATCTCCTTACCCAAATATTCCAGATCAGCTAACCAAAGTAATCGAAAGATTTTCAAATCATCTTACCTGGGGGGCTCTGGAATTGGAGTTTGTATGGATTAGGATGAGCTAGGTTATGTGGGGTAACAAACAACCCTGACTCAGTACTTACAATGGCAGACTTATTTCTTATTCACATTCCATGTCATTTTAAGGTCACTGTGCTCATTTAGAGATGTAGGTAAATGGAGCCTTCACCATCTGGAGGTGAGAAGAACATGATGAGTTGTGCTCCATCTATTAAAGATTTCCATGTGGGAGTGGTGGCTCCCTTTCACCTACAGTTCACTGGCTACGGAACATCACTTGACTTTATGGAGGCAGAGAAGGGTGACCCTAGTTTGTGCCCAGGAATAAGAGAACCAAAGTGTTGGTGAACACCAGTGACCACTCCAGAAGCAGAGCAGCATTTCTCCCTTACTGGCTGTGTTATTTTAGGCAAGTCACCAAACCTTTCTGAGTTTTTTTTTTTTTTAAAAAAACACGTATTTTCAGTAAAAAAAGAAGTAGAAAAATCTAGAGTCTAGAATTCTATTTTTGTATCTCTTGCCCTCTTCCTCCCTCCTTAAATATAAAGGTGGAAGGGTATGATTGGCTATATGACTGAGTACAAAAGGGTCAGGTTCTTTCTTAGAGCACAAGCAGATATTCAGTGAGCCTGGGAGCAAGGGAGATGAAATTTAACCTCACAGTCCATAAAAAATTTACAGAATTGCAAAGTGCCAAGCAAAAATACAAAAGAGTTCTCTGCACTCCGGGAAATTATTGAAGCCATAAAGATTCCTGTTCTTGCAGATGAGGCAGTTGGTGAGTGGGGCAGAGCAAATCAATAATGTCATACTTCTCGCCCGGATCAAAATACTCAAGGAAATAGCTGCAAAGTAAAAGGGGACAAGGTCCGTCTCGGTCAATCACTGCACTGGGTAATGCCACAGCAGAGCACAGTCTAATAGTCTGGCCTGGAATTTTTAAAGCCAGGAAAGTGTTTAATCAAAATTTGGAGCCATTGTAGGTTCTAAAGGATAATTACTCAGCACTCTGGCAGAGGAGAGTCCTAGAGACAGTATCTGATGGGGGTTGCGCATATTAGATGAATGCTGGTTTTGTAAGAATACTCAGGTAAGACTGGGCAAGCATAATCCTCTTTTGGAGGATTGAGAAGCTGGGTACCACAAGGTGATGATCATAAAAGATTGTATGTGCATTGCTGACTGATATATCCTCCTCTTTAGCACAGTGCCAGGTACATCTGTTCATCTATCCATCCATCTATCCACCCATCCATCCATCCATCCATCTATCTATCCATCCATTCTTCTAACAAACATTTCTTAAACACACACTATGTGAAAAGCACAGTTTTAAGTGCTGAAGTACAGCAATAAACTAGACAGACTAGGTCCCAGCTCTCATAGAGCTTTCATTGTCATAGGAAAGGCATAATAAGCCAGAAAATAAATTTCATCATATCAGATAGTAGTAGATGGTAAGAAGACAATAAAGTGAGCAGTGAAGAGGAGATTTCGAATGCCCTTGGATGCTCAGGGCCTTTATGAGAGGACACATTCAGGCTGAGATCTCAAAGACAGATCCAGTCATGGCGTCCAGAAGGAAGAACTACAGGCAGAAAACATAAAGGCCTTGAGATGGGAACAAACTTGGCTTGTTTGAGGGGCTTCAAGAAGGCCAATGTTGGGAGGGAGACAGTAGGAGCAGAGGGTAGGGAGGTTGGGAGGGAGAAGGTAGAGAGCTTTATAGGCTATGGTCAGTCACATAGTAGGTGCTCATCACTGTTTATTGAATGACTTACTAACCAACTGACTGAAGTGACTGCATGCGGTGACTTACCCTGGGTTGTGCAGATATTTAATGGTGGTATTGAGACTAGAACTTCAATGCATCCTCCAGTAAGATCATAATACTCCTTGGTAGTTTGGGAGTAGTAGAAATAGTATATTTTGGTATGACAAATATAATATCTTACATTAGTCAAGTGCTTTTATTTATATATCAACTTCACACATATTTTTGACCTGCCTACATCTCTATTTAACTGCTACTATCCTTTTTTGAAAACATTATTTAGTTGAAATTTTATAGCTAAAATATATTTAAAATTTTTATATATTTATGGCACACAATATAATGTTTTGATATATGTATACATTGTGAAATGGCTAAATCAAGCTATTTAATATATGCATTATATCACATACTGATCAATTTTTGTGGTGCAAATACTTGAAATCCACACTCTTAGCAATTTTCTAGCATACAGTATATTATTATTAACTATAGTCACCATAATGTACTTCTTTTCTTTTCCTTTATTTTAAGATGGAGTGTCGCTCTGTCACCCAGGCTGGAGTGTAATGGGGCAGTCTCAGCTCACTGCAGCCTCCGCCTCCCAGGTTCAAATGATTGTCCTGCCTCAGACTCCAAAGTAGCTGGGATTACAGGTGCATCCCACCACACCTGGCTAATTTTTGTATTTTTTTAGTAGAGATGGGGTTTCGCCATGTTTGCCAGGATGGTCTTGAAATCCTGACCTCAGGTGATCTACCTGCCTCAGCCTCCCAAAGTGCTGGATTACAGGCGTGAGCCACCGTGCCCAGTGCTTTTTCTTTAAAAGATGAGGAAACCGAAGCTCAGAGAGTTTGAACCCATAACCTAAGTGATCACTAACAGAAAATAGTCAATGGATTGGTCATCCCCTGATACTTTGTTCATTGCTATATCCTCAGCTGTTAGCATGGCACCTGATAAATAGCAACTGTTTAATATATTTTGTCAAATGAACAAATAAATCTGCATTTCAACAGAAATCAAATCATATTATGCAATTTGCTTCTGAACCTACTTTACCTGACTGTGAACATTTTTTATCATCAGTAAAAGTTTACATTGTTATCTTTAGGGATGGTATTGCATACTGTTATATAGATAGATAGATAGATAGATAGATAGATAGATAGATAGATAGATAGATAGATATCTCCATTTATTTTACCAATTTCCTGTTATTGGGTATTTGGTTGTTTTCATTTTCTTCATGATTGCAAACATTTCTGCCAACAGAAAATTCTTTTTTGTTTTGTTTTGAGACAGGGTCTTGCTCTGTTGCCCAGGCTGAAGTGTAATGGCATGATCACAGCTCACTGTAACCTCCATCTCCTGGGCTCAAGCAGTCCTCCCACCTCAGTCTCCAGAGTAGCTGGAACCAAAAGTGCATGCCATGCCTAGCTAATTTTTTTTGTATATTTTGTAGAAATGGGATCTCATCTTGTTGCTCAGGCTGGTCTCCAACTTTTTGGCTGAAGTGATTCACCTGTCTTGGCCTCCCAAAGTGTTGGGATTACAGGCATGAGCTGCCACGCCAAGCCTTGGCAGTTCTTGATCTGAACATCTCTGCACATCTGTCTAATGATGTTCTTGAGCTAACCTACCCCATCAATGGAAAAACTAGATGAAATAGGCATACATTTTAGAAACTTTGGGAATGTAAACCCAAACTGTTTTGTGGAAAGTCTGGGTCTTTCTCAGCATGTTCCATTTGGATGCCACCCTTGAAGAACATAAATAAACTGCTGCTTCTTCATAGAAAAGGATCAGGAGAGCATGCTTGTTACATCAGTAAGAAGAGAGGGAAAAGATCTCATTCAGACTGTGAGAGAGTCAGCTAAGGGAGCCCCAACAGCACTCTTCACAGATTTAGAAAACTGAGATTCTGATTGCAGAAGCCAAAGGGCATAGCTGAAATCAAACTTTATGAAATGTAGTCAGTGTCAAGTTTAAATAGTAGATGCTTTCACAAAAGGGGCAGGAGAACTCAGCCAAAGAGGCATTTATGCAGAAGAATAGTGCTCATGGAGCAACCACCAGCTGGAAACATTTATTGTGCAAGTCATTTCAGTGAATTGACCTGAGTGAGTTTTTCACCACTTATTTTTGTTTCTCTGGGAGACAAACTGGGTACACAGAATAAGAGTAGTTTTTAGAGAGCTACAGGGCTGGCTTTGAATCTAGACTCCATTGACTTGCTGCCTGACCTTGAGTGATTTTCGGATATTTTTGAACCTCAATTTTCATATCTGTTAATGGGGAATAAAAACACCTGCCCCATTGGGTGGATAGGAAATTAGATGAGATCATTTTCATGTGTATAATCTAGATGAAAACATGACAGCCCATCATATTAAGTTCCTTATCCCCCAATATGTCTCCTCATTATTTCTGAGAGGCTTTTAGGTGACCCTTTTAAACTGGCAGTGTTTCCATTCCTGACTCATTATTCCTCTGCAGTATGCCTTATGCATCCTTACCAATGCCCCTCCACTGTAATGGCCAGAGCTGTCCTCTGTTGATGGCCCCTCTGTTGCTATGGCCTCAGCAGGGGAGCACTATTTGCATTTGCATTCATTCATTCCACAAATATTGACTGGGCACCTATTATGTGCCAGGCACTGTCCTAGGTGCTGAACATTCAGGAGTGAGAAAAATTGGACATGGCTCTTGCCCTTGTAGTACTTACAGTCTAATAGGGGAGAAGGATGCAGATTAAACAGTCTCACAAATATATATGTAGTGACAAAGCATAAATATGATCATTAAGGAGGGTTATGGGAATCTGGGAGGGTTTTCTTGAGGAAGTGACATTCTAGATGATAGCTCAGAATAAGCAGGAGTGAGCAGACAAATGTGGGGTGGGGGAGGCATTCCAAGCAGAGACTGTGTGTGCAAAGACCCCAAGGCACAGGGAATGGAACATATTTGAGGAACTGAAGGAAGACCAAAGTGGCATGTCTGCTTCATTCTAAGTGTGGGGCGGGCAGTTTGCCTTAATGCCCCACATGAGAACAGAGAGCAAGATGCAGCTTTTAACAAATTTTTACTGGCAGTTTGGGACTAGTTTGAGAGGAAGCAAAACAAAATCATTTGCAATGATCGGATAAGCCCAGATGTGTCGTCAGATTCCCTTAACTGCCTGGCTTCATGTCTCTTTCAGTTTCTTCATGGCTGGGCCTCAGTTTCCCCCTCCTCTCACTAGAAACACTTCAAGCATATCTATGATGTGGAGTCCAGGCCAAACTGACTCCCAGTCAAGAGGGAGGAGACAGTTTCTGATCACTTCCATTTAAGGCCAATTTTCAGAATCCTCATCTCCTGCCTTAAGACTGACCTCACTTCAGGAGGTTTGACTGTGAGAACATCTCTCCTCTTCTGGGGAAACCCCATCCCCACCCACAGAGGTGTTATTGCTCCCTCCCACACAGATAGAACAAGCCATATCCAATATTTTGGGTTATTTCATGTTAAGTAAAGTCAGAAATGAGGCAATGACATCCCAGACCAGGCAAGGCTGAGCCTCCCTCAGAGCATTTTATTTTCAATCTGTTCTTATCATAGGTTGAAAAATCTTAGGGCCTGGTCTCAGGATCAACTTGGGTGGCACACATTACTGGTGGTGTCCCAATATTCATTATCCTCTTTTTCTGTGTAATAGAATCCCTGATTTCTAACTGGGTCCATGCCACCTGGATCAAAGACTACATTTCCCAGACTTCCTTGCAGCTGGGGAAAGTATTATGACTAAGTGCTGGCTCATGGGAAACGTATAATTATGCAGTCTGTACTTGCATGTCCTTTATGCAGTCTGTACTTGCATGTCCTTAAAGGAAAGGAGCATTTCTTTTTTCAGCTGGCTGGAAGGTAGAAATGCACCATCTTGGACAAGGTAAATGAGTGCAATACCTAAGACAGCAGAACATCAACATAGAAAGAGCCTGAGATTTCTGAAATCATGGAATCTTCCTTCATAACAGCCCTGGACAACTTACTTATAGACTACTGAAGGAGAGCAAAATAATATTCAGTGTTATTTAACCATTATTGGGGGTTTCTGTTTTAGCAACCAAACTTGTATCCTAAATCATACAGTTTATCATGTGTAAGATACACGGCACATAATAGGTGCTCACTAAATTGTAGCTGTTGTTCATTTCTAGAGTTCTCCGCCTAACAGTAAGAATGAAATTGTAGGCACTTATGGAGTGTTCTTACAGGGATAACCTTTACAAGATGTGCCTTAATGGAGATGAAGCAATATTGGATTAAGATAGATCTTTATGGAAAAAAATAAATGAAAATGACAGTAATACATTTGGTAAATCTGTGTGGATGCACAAGACATATTTTATGATGTAATGAGTATTTAAATGTGAACTTCGACTCTAGCAAAAGGAAAGCATTGATTCTCTTGAAGGGGACTGGGGCTAGTAGAGAGGAAACTGTGACTCCCTGGAGACTTTCTAACCTGATGGGAGCCAGCATCTTTTCTGCTGTATCTGATGTCATAGCCAAGAGCATGCCCTATTTTTCCCTAGTGATTGTAAGCTATGAAGCTATGTTTTTGTTTGACCTTTGTTTATCGGCCTGCACAATGGGCTTGGTGAGAGCCTAGGTTTATCTTACAGGCCTATTGCTCCTTAGAAAAGGAAAGACGAAGGGAAGTAGGGAGGAGTTTCAGATTCTTACTGGTTTAGCCAAGCACACCAAGATGATGTTAAGCTTCCAGAAAAACTGAGCCATCACCCCAGACCATAGCAATTGAGAGCACAACTGGCACCCTCGACCTCCAATAGGACTCCTGTATTCTAGGCAAAATTTCTTAAGTACTACCCAGAATCCACTTCAGTAGAGTATGTGAAGTTCAACTACCCAGCAACATCCATCACTGAGCTGCCCTGTGAGAAATCAGCTGGAAACGGTACACTGGACTTAGCAGAAAAAATAGATGCATACATGGGTTTTGGATTAGGAAAACCTGAGTTCAGGTCTGAACTCTGCAACTTTCTTGCCAGGTGTGTGAACTCTGGCAACTAAATTTAGCTGTTTGGAGGCTCAGTTCCTTCATTTGTGATATTAACATATACTGTTATATCACAGTTGTAAGATTTTATTATTAATCACCACCCTGGTTTGAAAGAGTCAAGACTTGAGATGAATTGGCCAGCTCATTGAAAATAAATATGCAAGCTTGATAGAGGATGTGAAGTTCAACTATCCAGCAAAATTCATCATTGATCTGCCCTGTGAGAAATCAGATGGGAATGATGCACTGGACTGAGCAGGAAAAAAAAATGGTTTTGAGCCCTGACTCTCTTGTTAAGCTAATGCTTGATGTTAAATGTGTCCTTCCCATCCCCTGGACCTCCATTTCCTCATCTCTAAAGTCTCTTCTGTGATCACTGTTGTTCCAGTAAAATCTGGACACCAATAACGTGACTCAGCCAAAGTCCCAGAGTGAATCAGCAAAGACCAAGGCGGGACCAGTATCTCAATCTGTAGCTTTTTCCAGAGCTTTTAACAATGACCTGCAAAAACCAACTTAGCATTCATTTCATACTGGGCATGACAGAATGTGCTATGGGTACAGAGATGAAAAAAACAAAGTTGCTATGTGCAATGGCTCATGCCTACAATCCCAGCACTTTGGGAGGCCGAAGTGGGCAGATCACAAGGTCAGGAGTTCAAGACCCACCTGATCAACATGGTAAAACCCTGTCTCTACTAGAAATACAAAAATTAGCTGGGTGTGGTGACGTGTGCCTGTAATCCCAGCTACTCAGGAGGCTGAGGCAGGAGAATCGCTTGAACCGGGGAGGTGGAGGTTATAGTGAGCTGAGATCACAACACTGTACTCCAGCCTGGGCAACAGAGTACAACTTCATCTGAACAACAACAACAACAAACACACACACACAAGATCCCTTCCCATGAAGGGCTTACAATTGAGTTGATGAAACACAAACAGAAACCAGATCATTTACCGGTTGCTGCAAAATCTCCTTCCTGCACATCTTATCACTCCATTTGTAAAAGGAAGCCCAAAGAACCCAGAACAGGCCTGAGGTTGAGCACATTCCACTCTGCCTCCCTGCTGATTCCTGTAGCTCTGCTCTTTCTCCTACTCTGGGCCTTGCACACGCTCTTCCTGCCACATGGAACCCTCTTCTAATCTGCCTGCTTGGCTCAGTCCTTTCAGAACTTAGTTCGCATCTCCCCACCTTCAGGAAGTCTTCCTCGATTCCCCAGAGTCGGGGTAGGGCTGGTGTCTGCACTGGGGGCAGTCTTGAGGGACTAAGCTCTTGAGCTGTGGGGTCTGCACTAATTCTGAATAGTTAATAGTTAATGTTGAAAGAGAATTGAATTGTGGACACCCAACTGGTGTCAGAGAATTGGTTGGGATTTGAAAAAACATATTTAATGTCTTTGTAGGCCAGAATTTACCAACCTCTGCTTTATGGAAATGGTAGCATCATCTGAGAACAGGAGGTCTCTTCTCCAAGCCCCGAAGTGTGCAGGAGTGGTTGGGGGCTTCTAGCTCATTCATGTTTGACAATTATTTATTGAGCATCTACTATGTGGCAGGCACTGTGCAAGTTGCTGGGGGTGTCGTGATAATCAAGACAGAAGGGATTCCTGTCCAGATGGAGGGCAAATTCTAGTGGACAAGGCCAACAATAAGCAAATAAGAAAACTAAACTAAAGAACATTTCAAATCATGATGGATTCCAGGAAGGGCATTTGTAGGGGACGTGATAGCCCTTAGTGCGTGTATATGACTGGGGCTGGGGGTGCTTCTGTAGACACCTGTATTAGTCTGTTTTCACGCTGCTGACAAAGACATACCTGAGACTAGGCAATTTACAAAAGAAAGTTTAATGGACTTACAGTTCTACATGTCTGGGGAGGCCTCACAATTACGGCGGAAGGCAAGGAAGAGCAAGTCACATCTTATGTGGATAGCGACAGGCAAAGAGAGATCTTGTGCAGGGTAAATCCCATTTTTAAAACCATCAGATCTCATGAGACTTATTTACTATCCCGAGGACAGCATGGGAAAGACCTGCCCCCACGATTCAATTACCTTCCACGAGGTCCCTCCCGCAACACGTGGGAATTCAGGATGAGATTTGGATGGGGAGACACCCAAACTCAACACCCATGGGCAAGGAAGATGGTCTGTGGAGTTGACATTGAACAGAGCCTCGAATGATGAGAAGGAGCAGGCCATAGGAGGAGCGGGAAGAAGAGAATTCTTGGAAGATGGAAGAGCATATGTGAGATCACCCAAATTGATAAAAACCTGGCAGGTTCTAGGAGCCAAAAAGAGACCAGTGTGGGTGGAGTGAGTTTGTGAAATTTGTCTTTGGTTGAACAAAAGGACTCTATTCCACTGGCAGGACACTGCTATTTCCTTTAACAAGAAGGCATTGTGGCTGTATCTGTCACTTTCCCCCTTGGTTACACGAGAAAGATTATGATTGTTAATATTTGTTGGCTAGTGTGCCATGTTAAGTGCTTTATTTTAATGATGTCTTTAAAGCCCACCAACAACTTTATGAAATATAGGCTATTATTTTTATTCCCATTTTGTAGTAGAGGAGACTGAGGCACAGAGGAATTTAACTAACTTCCCCCAAACACAGTTAGGCAGATGTGAGATTTGAACCGAAGGAGTATGGATGACTGTGCTCTCAGTTGCTAAACTATTCAAGTATTTTCTTTGATTATGTTTCCCTCAGCCTCTTTGTGGGTAACATATTTTCTCAAGTCCCCTGAAGCTGAGAGTCTGAGGAGGTTATACTAATAGTGGCAATACCTATTTCACTGACTGGCACCTCATCTGTGTAATGAAGGTCTTTGGGATCTCCCTGCGCTAGGCTGATTCTTACCCATAGAGTGTCAGTCACATAAACTCCCAAATACTCCTTTCAGAGTGTGTTTACTCCAAGTCCCTCTTCAGTGGCTATTTCTCACCAGCTTTGCCTACAGCCACCTTGACAAAGTTGTTGTGTGAGTCAAGGGTGGTGTCAATGGGTACTCCTCAAAGCTGGCAATCCACAACACAAATATTAGCAATTATGACAACATCAAAACCAGCCAGCACTCAGCAGATCCTTTCTCTATACCCATAAAAGCACTCTCCATGTATTAATCCATTTATCTCTCACAGTAAGCTTAGGATGGTGATCACCATTAATATACCCACTTTACAGATGAGAAAACTAAGGGGAGAAAATGAAGTAACTTGCCCAAAGTTGATTAGAAGAGGCAGAGCCAGGATTTGAATTCAGGTCACCTAGCACAGACCCTGCAGTCTGTTCGCACTGGATAGTGCAGCATTCCCACTGTCATCATTCCTGAGCAGACACCACACTGCAGGCTGTGCCAAAATGACTCGAATGCTGCTCCCCCCCGTATGTGCCCCACTTTGTCCCAGAGCCCCCAGTGCTGTATTGTCAGAGCCCCTTGAGTCTGACAGACACCCCTCCGCATCCCTTTCCTCAGGGCTCAGACCCTAGCCATGAAGCCTTTTTCTTAGATAAAACCCTTGTTACCTCAAACAAACAAAAACAAAAACTCCTGCAAAATCTGCTCACTTGACCGCTCATTTTCTCGGTGTCCTTTTTCTTTGCAGAGAGGCTGGAGCCTATCAGAGAGAATATTTATTTACCCAAATCTCTGAGAAGCCCTGCATTCAGTCTGCTTTTTTTTTCTCTCTCCTTCAAATGGACATTGTTCAATTTCAAACATCAGAGATTGACTTTTGAAGCCAAAATTATATCCTAGGACCAATACTGATTTTATGCTACAAAAGATTTCTAGGAGAGCTGCAGTAAGCATTTCATTTTCTAATGGGTTAGGATAGGAAAAGGACTCAATAGAGTCCAGCCCCTGAAGTTTTCACCTGAAGGTCAGATCTCTCACTGGGTGAAGTCTTTGAAATCAAGGCAAAGTGGAGAGCCGGAGGCAAGGCAGGCAGTAAAAGGCTGGAAGCTTTCTGCAAACACTACCTGTATCCCAGGCAAGCATCAACTCCTGATAATCTTCACTGTTGTAATGAAGTTTAAAACCTGAAGCAAGGATTTGTTAGGATGCACCTGGCAGAATCTGAGGTCTTGGGTGCTGAAGGCCGTGTTTCAAGGCCTCTGCTGTTGGGAAGGTGACAACGGGCAGAGAACACTTAAAGGGGCCCAAATCTGACAGGGGCCAGAAAATTTCCTCATGATTCTGTTCACTTCCTGATGGCTACTCACCTTTTATGTGAATCTTTCAGTAGTAAAAAATGTGTTCCTTCTTCTCACATCGTCTTGCCACAATCAGTTTCATCAGCTGTGCCTTGCTCAAGCCTCTGCCAAGGAGAAACTTCTTTAGAATCACTGGGTGAAAAATTAGGCTCAGTTGTTTGTCTCAAGGCTGGCAAATTTCACTGTCTCCCTGCAGACAATACATCAAACACAGCTACAAATGGACTTCAAACACAAGCATAATGAATTGGCCACGCACTTAGGACTTGGAGCTGAGCTCACAGCTCAAACTGAATTTCACAGGCATTTTCCTCTACCATGTTCGTAGCATTGCAGGCCTTGGTGGAGACACCAAAAGAAAGCTGTGCCTTAGGGCATCAAAATCCTCATGCACATCTGGTATGACTCAGCAATTCCGCTCCTAGGTGCCTACCTCAGAGATTTGAAAACATAGGTCCACACCAAAACTTGTACATAAAATCATGGCAACATTCTTCATAATAGCCAAAAAAAAAAAAAAAAAAAAAAAAAAAAAAAAAAAAAAAAACAAAAAAAAAAAAAAAAAAAAAAAAAAAAAAAAAAAAAAAAAAAAAAAAAAAAAAAAACTGGAAACAATAGAAACACCCATCAAATGGCAAATGGATAAACAAAATGTGGTATATTCACACAATGGAGTTCTACACAGCAATTCAAAGGAACAAGCTACTGATATGTGCAATGACATGAATAAACCTTAAAACAAAACAAACTACAAACCATATGAAACATTATGGGAAGAGCCAGCTAGAAAAAAACACAATGTATGGTTCTATTTATGTGAAATTTCTAGAAAAGGCAAAATTAAAGAGTCAGGAAGCTGATCAGAAAACACTGAGATTAGAGCTAAGAATTGATAGCAGATAAGCAAGATGAAATTTGGGAGATGATAGAAGAGTTCTAAAACTGGATTGTGGTGACAGTTACACAACTGTAGAACTTTGCTAAAACTAACTGAACTGTATACTTACAATAGGTACATTTTATAGGAAGTTATAACTTAATAAAAGGACATGACAACTAAAAAGCCTCTCAACTTCCTTCTTTCTCTCCCTCCCTCCCTTTCTTCCCTCCTTCTTTCCCTCCTTCCTTTCTTTCTTCCTTCCTTCCTCGCTCCCTCCCTCCCTCTTTCTAGTCTTCTTTAAACATTTGGTAAACACAAATGTACCCAGCCCTGTGCTTGGCATTGCAGTCATTCATTTCTCCATGCAGCAAATATTTATTGAGCATCTACTACATGCTAGGCACAGGCTTGAGGACTGGGGATACATGCAGCAAATATTTATTGAGCACCTACTATGTGCTAGGCACAGGCTTAGGGACTGGAGATACGGTCATGAAAAAAGTCCCTGTCCTAATGGGCATACATTTTAATGGGGTGGAGAGACAGATATAAACATGGTATTAGGAAGCCATGCGTGTTTTGAATAGAGAAGGACTAGAGAGTGATGGTGATGGTCATTTGGGATGGGGTGGGGAGGGCCTGAGGAAGTGGCATTTGTGAAGCAGCCTGAATGAACTGAGAAAGCTGTGTAAGTATTTGGGAGAAGAGCAGACAGAGAGAATGGCCAGTGCAAAGCTCTGAGATGGAGACTTGCTCCGTGTGTCTGAGGAATAGCAGGGAGGCCAGTGTGGCTGGAGGAGGGGAAGCCTGAGGGCAGAGAGGGAGGCAGGGGCCAGATCTCAAGGGGCTTGTAGTCATTGTAAGGACTTTGGGCTTTATTTTAAGAATGATGGAAAAACACTGGAAGTTTACAGCAAGATGAGACCTAAGCTGACTTCTGTTTGAAAGGATTACTCTGACTGCAGAAAATACAGACCAAAGGGTATTGGTGCATGCAAGCTGTTAGAAGGCTTATGTCTGAATGGGACAACATGGTGGCTCGCACTAGACTGGCGCTAATGGATGAGGGGAGATGTGCTCAGAAATGACATCTATTTTGGAGGTGAGACTGACAGGATTTGTGATTAAAGAGCTGAGAAGCTCAAAAGAATTAATAGGCTACAGGAGGAAACAGAGATGTTAGGATAGTGGCTATAATGAACATTTACTCATCATTTGCCCCATGCCAAGCACTCTGCTAAACACATGTTTTGATTCTTATAGTAACTATTAAGGTAAAAGTTATCCATTTTTCCACCATTTTACAGATGGGAAAATTTAGGCCCCAAGAGATTAAACAATTTGGCCAGTGTCAGGCAGCTGGTAAGTGGTAGAATTGGGACTTAAACCCAGGCAACCCCACTCCAGATGCTGCTCTCTTAACCTGCCACACTAGCTATATGTACTAATTGCTATGGTAGAAGTATGCACTCGTATGTGGATGTGGGGTCTGGATGAAGAAGGTAGAAAGGGCTTCCTGGAGAGGGAGAACTTGAACTGTGACTTGAAGAGAGAACAAAGGTTCTGCAGGAGACAGTCAGGGGAACAGCATGTGCAAAGTCACTGGGAATGATCAAGCTTGGCACGAAGCTAACACTGCGTATGATTAACAAGGCTGGAAAATAGAATATCTAGAAATGAGTTTTGGACAGGGAGGTAAGGAGAAGACCCTGAAGAGCCTTGTGTGCCTGACCAAGGAGTTTGGAACACATCCAAGAGGCCAGTGTTTCTCTAAATTGTAGATGCATGACCCAGGGGCTAAGCAAACTGATTATACAGTTTGCTTAGCCCCTGGGTCATGCATCTACAGGCAGGCACTATTATTAGATAGTTATGGGTTACTTATTTATCTTAATGTGAATTAGGAAAAACACATAATTTGCTGGGCGAGATGGCTCACGCCTGTAATCCCAGCACTTTGGGAGGCCGAGGTGGGTGGATGGCCTAAGGTCAGGAGTTCAAGACCAGCCTGACCAATGTGGCGAAAGCCCGTCTCTACTAAAAATACAAAAAACTAACCAGGCGTGGTGGTGAGCACCTGTAATCCCAACTACTCGGGAGGCTTAGGCAGGAGAATTGCTTGAACCCTGGAGGCAGAGGTTGCAGTGAGCCAAGATCGTGCCATTGCACTCCAGCCTGGACAACAAGAGTGAAACTCTGTCTCAAACAAACAAACAAACAAAAATAATAATAAGAAGAAGAAGAAGAAAAATATATAATTAGTCCACCTAATCTGCAATTTCAAAGATACTGCCTGGGATGAGAGAAATTTTTCTTTCAAAACAGTTGAAAGAAAGATGTTACATCATTCATGTTACAATTGGGAGATTATTCATGTTACATTGTTTGTGACATTCAAAAGATTGGTAACCACCTCAATGCCTATCAGTTGAGGACTGGTTGAAGAATGGGACACATGAATTCAAAGCAGCTTTAAAAAATGAAGAAGCTTTTTATATTCTAATATAGAACAAACTCTCTAAGGTATATTGTTAAGTTATAAAAGCAATTGGTGAACATTTTATCTGATATATTCCCGTTTCTGTTTGAAAGAGTGTGTGTGTCAGCCAGGCACTGGCTCAAATCTATAATTTCAGCACTTTAGGAGGCCAAGGTGGGTGAATCGCTTGAGGCCAGGAATTTAAGACCAGCCTGGGCAATAAATCAAGACCCTATTTCTACAGTTTTTAAAAATTAGTTGGACATGGTTGTATGTACCTTTAGTCCTAGCTACTCAGGAGGCTGAGGTGGGAGGATTGCCCTAGCCCAGAAAGTCGGGGTGCAATAAGCTATGATCGCATCACTGTACTCCAGCCTGCGCAACAGAGAGAGACTCTGTCTCTATAATAAATTTTTTAAAAAATGTATGTGTGTGAGTTTGTGTTTGCTTACATATAAATAGAATTTATCTGGATGGACACACAAGACATAGACATTGGTGGTTGTCTCTGGAAAGGGGACCTGGTGGACAGGGTGGATGGGAGAGGTTTTGCTATGTATTCCTTCATAGCATTTGCATTTGGAATCATATAAATGCATCAAAATAAAGTCAAATTGTTTAATATTAATAAGAGTACAGGTAACATACACGGTTATGATCATCGTGGTGGTGCATGCAAGTTGTGTCTTAGACTCATGTGGCGGGCAATGGGGTATTGCAAAAGATCTCCACAGTGCAGGCATGCTTTCTATGCTGTCATTTTATTTTCATAAGAATCCTATAGGATGAAACTCTTCTGTAAAAGTGGTCATTGTTGATCAGAACAAGTGTCTATGACTTTTTTTAAAAAAATCAAAGTGGATTAAAGACTTCAATCTAAGGCCTCAAACTATAAAACTCCTACAAGAAAATATTGGGGAAAATCTCTAGGACATTGGTCTGAGTAAAAATTTCTTGAGCAATACCCATAAGCACAGACAACCAAAGCCAAAAATGGACAAATGGGATCACATCAAGGTAAAAAACTTCTGCACATTGAAGGAAACAATTAACAAAGTGAAGAGATGACTCACATTGAGAGAAAATATTTGCAAACTACCCATCTAATAAGGGCTTAATAACCAGACTACATAGGAGCTCAAAGAACTCTAAAGGAAAAAAAATCTAAGAATCTGATTTTTACAAAGGGCAAAAGATTTGAATAGGCATTTCTCAGAAGACATACAAATGGCAAACAGGCATATGAAAAAGTACTCAACATCACTTATCACCACAGAAATGCAAATAAAAAGTGCAGTGAGATATGATCTCGCTCCAGTTAAAATGGCTTATAACCAAAAGACAGGCAATAGCAAATGCTGGCAAGGATGTGGAGAAAAGAGAACCCTTGCACATTGATGTTGAGAATGTAAATTAGTACAACCACTATGGAGAACAGTTTGGAGGTTCCTCAAAAAACTAAAAATAGAGCTACCATATGATCCAGCAATCCCACCACTGGGTATATACCCAAAAGAAAGAAAATCAGTATGTCAAAGAGATATCTGCACTGCCGTATTTACTGCAGTGCTATTCACGATAGCCAACATTTGGAAGCAAGCTAAGTATCCATCAACAGATGAATGGATAAAGAAAATATGATATATATATATACACAGTGGAGTACTCTGCAGCCAGCCATAAAAAAGACTGAGAACCCGTCATTTGCAACAATGTGGATGGAACCAGAGATCATAATGTTAAGTGAAATAAACCAAGGACAGAAAGACAAACTTCATATGTTCTCACTTATTTGTAGTATCTAAAAATCAAAACAAACTCATGGACACAGAGAGTAGAAGGTTGTAACCAGAGGGGAATAGGGCAGGTGAGAGGGTTAATGGGTACAAAAAACAGAAAGAATGAATAAGACCTACTATTTGATAGCAAAACAGAGTGACTACAGTCAATATTAACTTAATTGTACATTTTAAAAATAACTACAAGAATGTAATTCGATTGTTTGTAACTCAAAGGATAAATGCTTGAGGAGATGAATACCCCTTTCTCCAAGATGTGCTTATCATGCATTGCATGCCTGTGCCAAAATAAATACCCCATAAATACCCCATAAAATAAATGTACCCCATAAATACACCTACTATGTGCCTGCAAAAATTAAAAAATTTGAAAGTCTATGATTCAGGCCTGAAGAAGCCCCTTTGTGTCCACGTGATCACATTAGCCAGCTGCAGTGACCATGAGCATTTCAGGGCAGGATCTGGATTCCAGACTCGGTCCTGGCTCTACTTCCTGAACAGCCTTAACCAAATTTTTTCTCTTCCTCTCTTGAACCTCAGTTTCTTCTGCAGAATTGAAATGATAATGCCATGTCTGACTCCAGTGTTACTGTGGTGAGAATGGAATGAAGAAACACGTGTAAGGCATTTAGCACAGTTCACAGAAGAGATTAAGGACTCAACAAATCTCAGCTCTTGTGGGTCATGGCAAGTCAAAACAATTTCCTCTTAAACAAGGAACATGTGAGCACTTGCTGTAGGTGCTATGGGGTATGTAAGGGAGCCTTTGTCCTTGAGGATTTTATGCTTTTGTTAGAGAGCCCAGATATTCTCCTGAAAACAAAATAAAACATACAAGCAACAACAAAAAATACAATGCCGTGTACCATTAGTGGAACAGGAAGCTATTTTGGGAGCTGCATGGACATCTAGCAAGTCACAGAGTGACAACACCACCTTCCCCTTTCATATTTTCTTCAGTCTTTCTGATGTGTCAAGGAGAAAGTCTCAGTAAGTGCTCGTGTGCCTTTAAAACCCTTGTAACTCCTGCCAGTCTTCCTTTATAAGAAAAGGAAAGTCACTTATTTTAATAGTTACCTTTTATCTATGGCATATTTATGGCATTACTTATTGATGGCTTCCCTATAACGTTGAATAAAAGTTTCATTTAAAATGCATTTCTATAAATAAAAATGGAAGGACACGATTAAGTCGACTTTAGTGTTTCTGTTTTCTAGATATGAAACATCATGGAGGTGGAACTCAGATGCTAGAAATTAAGTAGGCGCCGGAAGAAGAAACCACGGAAATTCAGAGGATGGAGAGGTGAGAGTGGGCAGTGTCGGTCAAGAAGTGTTTCCTGGAGGGGGTGAGGCCTGATGTGGGCCCTCAGGAAGGGTTAAATAGGTACAGGAGAAAGATAACTCCAGGCAGTCCAGGTAGAGACATCAGAGTGAGCCAAGATTTGGCAGGCAGCTTC
The DNA here is from genome assembly GCA_004027715.1 of Plecturocebus donacophilus. Taxonomy (NCBI): domain Eukaryota; kingdom Metazoa; phylum Chordata; class Mammalia; order Primates; family Pitheciidae; genus Plecturocebus; species Plecturocebus donacophilus. Next base: position 23,184 of record PVKP010021613.1, read on the forward strand.
AGATGCCCACTCCTGGAACAGCGCTTCTATTTCTTCTGTTTCGTGTCTTCACGGAAGTAAAATGTGCATGTGTCTTCAGGTCAGAATTCAAATGTCACTTCCTTAAGAAGCCTGTCCTGACCTCACTCTAGGTATAGTCCCCTCTTGCATGTTCTGAGACCTCCCTCTGTCTTTAGTTCAGAATACTTGTCACAGTTTGTAATGATGTAGCTATCTGTGTGATAATTGGATAAATGTTTGGGCTCTATTACACTCTAAGCTTGTCGAGTGCAGAAACTCTGCCTATTTTTGTTACTAGTATATCCTTGGTGTCTAGGATAGCATTTGGCACGAGGTGAAGACTCAACCATTTATCTAACCAATAAATCAATGAATTGGTCAATCCATTAATTTATTCATTAATGGTTGTGTTTTCCACCACGGTTGTCCAAAGGGCAAGGAAGAGGGAACTGGCCTGCCCTGGGGTCTGAGGCTTCTGCCCAAAACTTCCAACTAGAAATATCAAATGACTTTGAGGCTTTTCTTTTCTTTTTCTTTTTTCCTTTTTTTTGAGACAGAGTCTGGCTCTGATGCCCAGGCTGGAGTGCAATGGCACGGTCTCGGCTCACTGCAACCTATGCCTCCCGGGTTCAAGCAATTCTCCTGCCTCAGCCTCCTGAGTAGTTGAGATTACAGGCACCCACCACCATGCCTAGCTAATTTTTGTTATTTTTAGTAGAGACACGATTTCACCATGTTGATCAGGCTTGTCTCAAACTCCTGACCTCAGGTGATCTGCCTGCCTCGGCCTCCCAAAGTGCTGGATTACAGGCATGAGCCACCGTGCCCAGCCGAGACTTTTCTTCTACTTTAGCAGTGTATAAGCAGATGGTATTCTGTGTCATAATATATCTGTTTGCTTTAATCTAACAGTTGTGTTTTCTATTACTCATTGATGAAATAATTTAACTTTTTTTCCCCCTAAAACATCTTCCAGTAAATTGACTTTCCAGGAAGATGCACCATCCTTTTTCTGTGGCTTCAACCACTCCCACTGCATGCCCGATGTTGAGAAGCATGTCCCTGGGGACCTTTGAAATTTTTCAGCTGATTTCATAGCTTGCAATGCCAAGCTACCCAGGGAGAGCCTGAGGTCATCTCTTGATTTTGGGGGTCTCTTCTCCCATTCCACTTTGTTTTCTAAATTTCATTCCTACTGTACCTGCTCTTACTTAGTTCTTTCATCATGCACCTTTGATGCACTTTAAAAGTATAGGATCTTAGGGCTGAATCCTGTAGCCCAGGGGCCCTCAAACTTGAAGGCATATCAGAATCACGTGGGGGCCAGGCATGACGGCTTGTACCTGTGATCTCAGCACTTTGGAAGGTTGAGGTGGATGGATGGCCTGAGGTCAGGAGTTTGAGACCAGTCTGGCCAACATGGCAAAACCCCATCTCTACTAAAAATACAAAAATTAGCTGGGTGTGGTGGCATACATCTGTAACTACTTGGAAGACTGAGACAAGAGAATCACTTCAACCCAGGAGGCAGAGGTTGCAGTGAGCGAGATTGCTCCACTGCACTCCACCCTGGGCAACAGAGCAAGACTCTGTCTGGAAAAAAGAAAAATAATTGCATGGAGAGCTTGTAAGAACGGATTACTGGGTCCACCCATCCCCTAAATCTCTAATTCTATAGGTTCATGCAGAGGACTGGGTGGAGGCTGAGATTTTGCACTTCTCGCAAGTGTCCAGGTGATGCCATGCTGCTGGTTCAGCGATCACTCAGAACCACTGTTGTCATCTCAATTGGTGGTGTAATCAAAGCACCTGGAGGACTTAAAAAAACCCAGTGTATAGGCCTAGTCCCAAACCAACTAAATCAGAATCTCCAGAACACACATTTGTGTGTTTCGTTTCATTTCCAATGGTCTAAATCCCAGAAAAGCTGTGACTTGTCAAGGGTCACACAGCAAAGTAAGGCAGAGGTAAGACTAGAGCTGGCATTCCAGTTTCTCAGAACAGTATCTTCCCTAAACACCCTTTTGCACCTGAAATTGCTAGGCTCTCTTCTGTGTATGAGCTTATAGAATCCTTACTTTACAGATGAGGAAGCTGAGGCCCAGGGAGATGAAATCCCTTGCCTAAGGTAGCAAACAAAGGTAGAGCTGGAACCCAGGGTCACCTGCCTTCCTGTGCTGCTGTCTCTGAAGACACAATGGAAAAGGCCTGGGCTTGGGAAGCAGAAACACTTGGTCTTGCATTCTGGTTCTAAAACTTGGTGGAACTTGGTGACCAGGTAAACTTGGCTAAGTGTGGACTTTATGGACTTCTGTCTAAGCATTAGTTCCCTCATCTATAAAATGGGGCTGATGGTATGTCATCCTGTGGAAAGAAAATGCATGACATCCTATCTACCCCCACCACTTGGCACAATCTCTTCCCTACAACCTCAGTGATGTCCTTTTTCTTTTACTTTTTTTTTTTTTTTTGAGACAGGATCTTGCTTTGTCACCCAGGGTGGAGAGCAGTGGTGCAATTGTAGCTCACTGCAACCTCAAACTCCTGGGCTCAAGGTTCAAGGGATCCTGCTGCCTCACCTCCTAAGCAGCTGGGTCTACAGGTGTGCACAATTATGCCCAGGTAGTTTTTCTTTTTTTAAGAGATGGGGTCTTGCTATATTGTCCAGGCTGGTTTTAAACTCCTGGGCTCAAGCAGTCCTGATGTGCCCTTATTAGGCTCCTCAGAAACTTTGTTGTTGTTGTTGTTTTGAGACGGAGTCTTGCTCTATCGCCCAGACTGGAGTGCAGTTGCACGATCTTGGCTCACTGCAATCTCTGCCTCCTAGGTTCCAGGTTCAAGTGATTCTTGTGCCTCAGCCTCTCAAGTAGTTGGGATTACAGACATGCACCACCACGCCCAGCTAATTATTGTATTTTTTTAGAGATGGGTTTTGCCGTGTTGGCCAGGCTGGTCTCGAATTCCTGACCTCTGGTGATCTGCACGCTTCAGCCTCCGAAAGTGCTGGTTTTATAGCTGTGAGCCACCATGCCTGGTTGGACCCAGGGATTCTAAGAGAAATCCTATGTAGCCCTTTGCACATCAGAGTTGTAAAACTGACTTCGCTTTAAGCCATTGTTCACATATCATCTTACTTAATGCTGGCAGCCATACTCTAACATCGAGGTCCTCATGCCCAGTTTTCAGATGGAGACACTGATACTTGGGATGCTGAACAGCAACAAGAGGCTGGACCCAAAGAAGAACTCAAGATTTCTCTTAACAGGCAAGTTCGCCACCACGTGCAGGCAAATTTCATTTTCAAAATAAGACCAAAATGTACTGCTTTTTAAAAAACTTACTCAACTTCAAACTAAAGCAGACAGCAGAAGGCTGGCATCCACAGCGCTGTTAGCAGAGCTTGCTGCCTTCTCCTTGGTGCCAACCCTCTCCCTGAAGCCCCCTTCTTCCTCCCTGCAGGACCAGCTCGCACCCACAGCCTCCCACACACTGTGCTGGCTCCAGGCTGGAAGCTCGGGAGCCGCTGCCAGGCATTTAGCAGCTTTGAGTTTCTTGGAAATCTCCGGGGTGCTTGGGGCACCTGTGTGGTTCCGTTTGCTCTCTTCCTCCTTTTTTCAGAGTGGGGATGCTTTCTTTTCCCCTCTACAAAAGCCCCACACTATGTTTCAGCTTCTTGCTTTGATCTGAAATGCATGCACCCTCTATCCTGCACTCTCCAAGGAGGCCAGACTTTAAGGAGAGGTGGGGTTGGCTGGGTGGGGCATTTCTAGATTGTCAAGATAAGACCTTTGGGGGGAATCCTGTGGCCCTTGCACTCTAGAGAAAGGAGAGGTTCATTACAGTGGAGTCAGGATTTCTTACTCACCGTTTTCTCTTCCTCCCTTCTTCCTTTCCCTCCTTTCCTTTCTTCCCTTCTTTGCTGAAATCAGTGGTCATGGCTCACATCTATTTGCCCCTGATGTGTCTGCTTGAACTTGGACCCACTGAGAAATTCTCCTTCTGGGACTCTCACGGTTGGGGTGGACAAAATTGATTTTCTATTTCTCACCAGTCTGCTCCCCACTGCTTCCTTGCTCAGACCGCTCATGTCTCATGGCAAGATGGTCCCACACCTGGCCCTCCTGGGAAGGAGACTACTCTACAACTGTACTTGCAATAAGGATTTTGGAATCAGAGAGACCTAGGTTTGAATATTAGTCTGTGTAGCCCCTTCGCACATTGGAGCTGTAAAACAGACTTCTCTTTAAGCTATTGTTCACACATCATCTCATTTAATCCCTGCAACCATCCTCGAGATCCCCATGACCAGTTTTCAGATGGAGACGCTGATACTTGGGAAAGTTGAATGGCTAACAAGGGGCTGGATATTATTAGCCTGGTTCCTGACCTTTAGTGTGACCTTGGCAATATATTTAAGCTCTCTGAGACTTTGTTTCTTTATCTGGAAATTGGGAATACTATGCCCACCGGCATTATTGAGATCAGGCAGGATACATTGGTAAAGTGCCTGGCACCCAGTATGGGGTGCTCAGGGCTTGTTCCAATCTCTGTGATCAGGAAAACCCGTTCCCTATCAGAACTGATGGTCAGATTCACTCAGGTATGACTAATGATAATTTATAATATTTACATAATGATGTATGCTTTTAAATATACTTCTATTTTTATTACCTAATTCAATACCCACAACGTCCCCTTGTATTAATATTCTTCCAAACCCCACCTTGCAAAGGAGGAAACTGAGGCCCAGAGAAGTGGCATAGCTTGCTAGGATCAAAGAGTCAATCAGTAGAGGGCTCAGCATTTCAACCCTGGTCTCAGAAGTCCAGAGCTTCTGGGCTGTAGCCTGGGTATTATGTGAACACATTGTCCTGCCCCTAGGATATTTGCATTTTTATACAAAGCTCGAAGAAATGACTCTCGAATAGAATTCTGGACTTTGCGGCTGGCCAGTGGGGAGAGCTGTATTGAGGCAGCAAGGGATTCCATAGGGTCATGGCCCTGAAGTCATCCCAGAAGAGCGACTCCTCTCATAGGGCTAACAGGAAAAAAAAAATAATTGCTTTTAGAGCTGGAAGGAATCTCAGAGAAAATCTATTCCCTGCTGCAGTTTGTCACATCATGAAGAGGGGACATAGAGAGGAATGAACTCATGCCTTGCATTCCCTTTGCAAATCTTTGCATGACGGAGGGGAGGGGGGTGATGCTTGGCTCCTGTACCCTTGAGCCATAGTGACAACAGCTGAGAGGTTTCCTGGGGTCTCCGGGGATTCCTATTCTCCCTCCTTGTCCCATTTTTTCCAACTCAAAGGGTCTGGAGGTGGCAGAAGGCTCCCATCTTACCCGTCACCAAGGCCCACGATCTGGGAGGACGGGAAGACCCCTGTCATCACTCCAGGAGGCTCTGGGGAGAGAGGAATGATCCCCCCCCACCCAGTATCCCCTACACTCACGCACTCCTCACTTCAGGGGAGAGAGGAGGGGGAGGGAGCTGGCAGTGACTGAGAGCTTCATCCAACGCCAAGCATTGATCTGGCTCTCCGTGTTGCCATGGCAACAGCTCTTCCGCATGGAACCCAGCACCACGAAGCCTCCTTCAGCCCCCTAGCTCCCTGCCCCCCACTGTCCCAGACACCTTTCCATCTGCTCTTGACGATTGTCCTGTGCTGTCACTGCCCAATCCCCTCTATCTTGCTCCCGCCTTTCCCCTTCAAGTGTCCCTGCCTCGCTCTTCTCCCTGCACTTGACCCCAACCCCCCTTGCCCACTTCTTCCTGCCACTGGCTAGCCATCAGGTCATCATTCCTCCAGGGCTTGGAGTCTTAAGCCAGCTCTCTCTTGGAATCCCACAGAGAAGCAGCAAATGGGAGAGGATAGGATTTCTTTCTGAGCCAGGAGGCTGGAAACAGCTTTTTCCCTCCAGGAAGCCATTCTCTCCTCTGCTCCCCAGTCTGAACCCTCCTCTGCAGGAGGGATAAAGGTCACTGAACTGTTTTGTCTGCCTGAGAGAACCTGGAGGGAAAGGAGCTCAGACCCTAGGGTCACATGGACCTGGGGGTTCCAGTTCCTGTCTTGCCACTGATAAGCCTTGTGACTTCTGGTGAATGGCAACTTCTGAGAATCAGTTTTCTTCACTAAAAAAGAAAATACAAGCCTGGGCAACATGGTGAAAACCTGTCTCTACTAAAAATACAAAAATTAGTTGGGCATGGTGGTGGGTGCCTGTAGTCCCAACTACTTGGGAGGCTAAGGCAGGAGAATCACTTGAACCCGGGAGGCAGAGGCTGCAGTGAGCTGAGAATGGATGACAGAGTAAGACCCTGTTTTTTATTAAAAAAAAAAAAAAAAAAGGCCAGGCGTGGCGGCTCATACCTGTTAATCTCAGCATTTTGGGAGGTGGAGGCGAGTGGATCACCTGAGGTCAGGAGTTTGAGACCAGCCCGACCAACATAGTGAAACCCCATCTCTACTAAAAATAATAAAATATCTGGGCGTGGCGGCCCATGCCTGTAATCCCAGCTATTCGGGAGGCTGTAGTGGACAATTGCTTGAACCCAGGAGGTGGAGGTTTCAGTGAGCCAAGATTGGGCCATTGAACTCCAGCCTGGGCGACAGAGTATGACTTCACCTCCAAAACAAAACAAAACAAACAATACAAATATGGGAATAGCATCCACCTCACTGGCTGTGAGGATATAATAAGATGACAATAGTGGGTCCCATTTACTGAGCCCTCGTTATATTCTAGGCACTCTGCTAAGTGTCTTGGTGCACAAATCAGTCCTGTGATGTCACCGCTTGCATTGTGCCATTTACAGTTGAGCAGCTGACTCTGAGAGAGGCTGCATGGCTTGCCTGAGGCCGCCAGTGCCAGAGTCATTAGGATGGTCTTTAATCCTAGGGAGACTGCTACCAGGGTTCTTGTGTCCAAACTCTACATGTTCTTGTCCCCAGCATTGGGAAAGTGGTAAGTCGATTGCCTGGCACACAGTAGGTGGTGAATATATATCACATCTACCCTGACAGGTAATTAATTAAATCATTGTTATGTGCCTAATATGTCCCAGGTGTTAGGAATAGAATGCTAAATTGTACACAGTCCTCGTCCTTGAAAATTGTAATGTACTTTAGCAGGAGACAGACCTGCAGACAGGTAAGAGTAGTGTGGTTTAGGAGGTAGATTCTGGAGCAGCTAGGGCTGAGTGCAAATATTACCTCCCCAACTTACTGGCTGGGAGATCTTAGTTATGTTACTGTGCCTTCACGAACCCCATCTCCTCTTCATCTGTATACAATGGAGCGTTCAGTGCTACTTGTCTTATGAAGTGGTTCTGTAAAATATAAAAGAAAATGGCTGGGAGCATCTGTTCATGCCCGTAGTCCCAGCACTTTGGGAGGTCAAGGCAGGAAGATCACTTGAGGCCAAGAGTTTGAGACCAGCCTGGCCAACATAGCAAGACCCTGTCTCTAAAAAAATAAAAATTAAAAACTTAGCTGAGTGTGGCGGTGGAGCACCTGTAGTCCTAGTTATTAATAATCAGGAGACTAAGGCAGGAGGATTTCTTAAACTCAGGAGTTTGAGGCTGCAGTGAGCTATGATCATATCACTGCACTCCCGCCTGGGCAAAAGACCCTGTCTCAAGGGGGAAAAAGAAACACACAGAAAGAAAGTGTACAGAACTATGCCCAGAAAAGATTAATACTTTGCAAAAGGGTGAAGTCAGTATTTTTATTATCAGTTCTTCTCCTGGAACCTGGAGGAGAAAGCTGTCAGTTCTAGTTGGAGGAATCAGGGAAGGCTTCATGAAGGTGGTAATCTTCATAAAGAATCTAGGAAGAATGGCTGTTTGCCGGGCTGTCTGGGAGAGCCAGGTCATTTAAGGCAATCAATCTCTAGGGCTGGAGCAAAGGCCTGAGATAGTCTGATGTGTGTGTGAGGAAGGGTGCACGCTTGCATAGCAATAGCTAGCATTTAAGGAGCATTTGCTATGTGCCTGGCGTTGCTTTAGGTCAGTGGCTCTCTGTCCTGGTTGCATGTTGGAAAAATCTACAGAGGTTTGTGCTTGATCTGTTTGAATACGAATGCTGCGCTCCATCCTTGGAGAGTCTTATGTAATTGGTTTGGAGTAGCCCAGTCATCAGTACATTTTAAAAGCCCCTCAGGTGATGCTAATACAGATCCAGAATTCAGTAGCTCCAGGCTGGTATTTTAGAAGTATTAACTCATTTAATCTCCATGACAACTCTATGAAGTCAGTGCCAAGGCTCAGATTCAAAGATCACACAGCAAGAAGTTATAAGGTTGAATCAAGGCAGATCTAACTCCAGAGTGCCACATGGCAGCTGCTCTGATTGTCCATTTTTTGTCCCCCTCTTCTTTGTCTGACACCAGGAGTGGATGCAATAGTCTCACAAGCACCTCATGCATGTCCTTGTAGGCACCAGGACCTAAAGGGAATCTTGTTCCTATTCCCAGCTTCACTGAGTTGGGCACTCAAATTTAAATAGATGTATGAATCATCTGGGGATTGTATCAAAATGCAGATTCTGATTCAGTAGGTTCAGAGTGGGGTCTGAGATTTTGCATTTCCAAGAAACTCCTGGGTAAGATCGATGCTGCTAATCTGCAAAGCACACTCAGTAGCAGTGAATAAAAGTGCAAGTACAATGCACCTATTCTGTATGTGGGAGCCCGTGCATTCTCGAACTTGGAGAGAGCTCCCTTCTTTCTGACCCTGGAGTGACTTCTGCACCTTCTGCATTTCACAGAAGCCTCACCAGGCTGCAGAAATGACCTACTTTATTTGTACTTTTCTTAGAGGATACTACAGTATTATCTCAGTAGTGGTTTGCAAATTTTAGCTTGCACTGGAATCATTTGGAAAGCTTCTGAAAAATGGAGATTGCTGGACCCCATCCCAGAGTTTCTGATTCAGTAGGTCTGCATGAGGCCTGCAAATCTGCATGTCTACCAAGTTCCCAGGTAATGCTGATGCTGCTGTTCTGGGGACCACAATTTGAGAACACTTGTATTACAGGAATGTCTCCAGACCAGCATTTTCTTAACCATGTCCGTTGGGGTTAGATGCACTAGCTTTCTTGACATCCCAATGAAAGATACGGAGTCTCTGGCTTCAAGTCCTGGCTCTGCCACTAACTCAATTAGTGACCACAACAGCTATGGATCAAGTTGGCTGCACATAAGCGGAAAACCCAAATAACAATGACTTATTCACGAGGTTCATTTTTGTCTCTCGTGACATAAAATGCAGAGGTAGGTGATCCAGGGTAATTGTGGTAAATGTCAGCAATATTCCAGATTTTTACTTCCTCATCTACTGTCTTTAATTTGTGGCTTTCATCATCAAGAGTGCCTCACGGGCATAGAATGAACACCTCTGGCCTTTGTGCTGGAATTCCAGAAGAAGAAAGAAGGAAAAAGCAAAGGTTTAGACCAAGCTTGTCTAACCCACGGAGTGTATGCGGCCTGACAGCTTTGAATGTGACCCAATACAAATTCATAAACTTTCTTAAAGCATTATGAGATTTTTTGTGTGTGATTTTGTCTTAGCTCATCACTTATTGTTAGTGTTAATGTATTTTATATGTGGCCAAAGATAGTACTTCTTCTTCCACTGTGGCCCTGGGAACACAAAAGATTGGACACTCCTGGCTTAGACCTTCTTTTAAGGGGATTTTTCTGGAAGCCACACTTATATCTCCATTCTTACTTACATCTCATTGGCCAGAACTGAGTCTATGACCACCTTCCTCTAAAAGGGAGGCTGGGAATTATAGTTTTTCTAATCGAGCATATAATCACCAACAACAAAATCTGGGTTCTGATTATAAGTAACTGCTCGTTACTACTAGTTAGAATTAAGAAGAGAATGGCTGTTGCTAATTCTAACTAGTAGTAACGAGTAGTTCCTACCAATATGACCCTGGGCAAGTGTCTTCCACTCTTGGGTTCTGTCTCACCCAATGTAAAATAAAGTTGGCTTTAATGGTCAAAGAGATCCTATCCAACTCTAAGGAAGTTAGATTCCATGGTTCTGTCCCCTAAACATGTTTATTGGTGATGGTCAGTGGAAAGGAAAGAGGCCTGGGTATTGTCCTCATGCAGTACCCCTAGTGTGCTCAGCCTGGTGAGATGTCAGAACATATCCTGTGCTTGTCTGTCTATTCATCCAACTACCTGTTAAAAATATATGTATATATATTTTGAGATGGAGTTTTGCTTTTGTTGCCCAGTCTGGAATGCAATGGCACAACCTTGGCTCACTGCAACCTCCGCCTCCCAGGTTCAAGCGATTCTCCTGTCTCAGCTCCCAAATAGCTGGGATTGCAGGTGCCCACCACCACACCTGGCTAATTTTTGTATTTTTAGTAAAGACAGGGTTTCACTATGTTGGCCAGGCTGGTCTTGAACTCCTGACCTCCGTCTGCCTCCACCTCCCAAAGTGTTGGGATTACAAGCGTGAGCCACTGCACCTGGCCCCTGTTAAAAATATTTCTGAGTATCACTACCTGATGTATACTAAGGATACAGCTGTGAGTTTAAGCAGACATGGTCCCTGCTCTCCCTGTCCTCTTAGAGCTTACAGTTCAGCAGGGAAGACAGAGATAAACAAATAATGATGCAAATATTCAACAAAGTGCTACAATGAATGTGGATGTACTAAATAAGTGTTATAAAGAAAATGTGAAGCCAGATGCGATGGCTCATGCCGGTAATCCCAGCACTCTGGGAGGCGGAGGCAGGCAGATAACCTAAGGTCAGGCAGGAGTTTGAGACCAGCTTGACCAACATGGAGAAACCCTGTCTCTACTAAAAATACAAAATTAGCCAGGTGTGTGGTGGCACATGCCTGTAATCCCAGCTACTCTGGAGTCTGAGGCAGAAGAATCACTTGAGCCCAGAGGCAGAGGTTGAGGGGTGAGCTGAGATGGTGCCATTGGACTCCAGCCTGGGCAAGAAGAGTGAAATTCCATCTCAAAAAAAAAAAAAAAAAGTTGGGGAGGGGGGACGTTTGGGGAGTGTAATTTAGGTGAGATGGACAAGAAGATTTCCCCAAGAATTTGTTTTGAAGCTGACACCTGAAGGAGGGGTCAGACATGCAAAGAGTCAGAGAAAGTGCACTCTAGGCAGAGAAAATAGCAAGTTCAAACACAGGCCCTGAGGCAGGAAAGAGCTGGACTCATTCTAGAAACTGAAGGATGGCCAGGGTGTCCAGATATCATCAGCGAGGGGAAGGCTGATGTGTAATGAAGCTGGAGTAGTCAGTGGATACCATAGTTTGCAGGGCCATGTGAGCCCTGGGAGGAAAATTGGATTTTATTCTAAGGGTAGTGGGAAGGCATTGGCGTATTTCAGGAAAAGTTGGCGGCAAGGGTGGCATGATGAGATGTGCATCTTCACAAAGATTTCTGTAGATGCTGAATAGGAGGAGCTGAACAGGTTTGGATGGGGATGGTAGTGAGCAGTGATCACATTGAGAGTTATATGAGTTTTACCCACTCATCCACTCATCCATCAACCTATTCATCCACCATGCATCCATTTATCCATCTGTCTTTTCAACCATCCACCCATCCATTCATCCACTCACTCATCCATCCATTGAACAAACCACCTATCCATCCATCATCCAACCATCATCCATCCATCCATCCACTCACTCATCCATCCATTGAACAATCCACCTATCCATCCATCATCCAACCATCATCCATCCATTCATCCTTTTATCCATCCATCTATACATCTATCCATGCATCCATCCATCATCCGCCTACCCATTCAACAAACATTCATAAAGCATCTTTAACTGCCAACTTCTCCACTACATGTGTTGGGTGAATAAGATGGTTCATTTTCTCAGAGAGGTTACCAGTTAGAAAGGTATAGAGACACACATAAACAAACCATCATGGTTGAGTGTAGGTCATAACAGCAGAAAGCTCCAAGAAGCATGGGAAGAGATTCTTAGCAGTGGTGATCTGTTTGCCTATTGCCAATGGCAGATGAAAAGCCACCATGTGATTCACTGCTCTGGCTGCCAAGAGTGAGGACTTTTCTGGGCCAACGGAAAATAAACACATTTGAGGGCAACAGCAAGACAAGGGGAAGTAACAACCTTGGAATTTAACTTGGGGTTAAACAAAACATCTTGGGAGATGCTAGGACGTAGACACATCAGAACGGATGGAATTGTCCCATGAATCTGTTTTATAGTGTCCTCAGCATGAGTTTGAAGACTCCTTGCTGGCATCTCATTGATTTATTGGCTAGATTCTGGCAGCTGTTGGTGAGAGCTGTTGGTGAGAGCTTGAAATAAACCATACAGGAACAAGTCTGGGTTTTGAAGTCAGACTTGTTTCAAACTCTGTTCAGCTGTATGCAAATAACTTAACCTCTCTGAGCCTCCGCTGTTTCAACTCTAAAATGGTAAATAGCACTGAGCTTGAGAAACCCTGAAATAAGAAGACTGAAGCCTAAGTTCCGTGACTGGTTCATTACTGGGGACCTGAGAAACTGACAGGATAGATGCAACTCGGGTTGAAAAGGCACATAATATAATGGTTAACAGTGTGGACAATGGAACCTTGCCTCCCAGATTCAAATCTTTCAATTTTCTCTACTTTCTGTTCCACTTGCATCTGTAAACCATGTGCCTAGACATGGCCCCATAGCTGGGCAACGCCATTATGTTTTCCTGGGACCACAGCTCCAAGACCTTCAGGGCATTTTGTGAGGCTCTTCTCTCCAGCAGATAAAGGGTTATTATCCTCCCTTAGATTTGGTAACTGAGGCCAAAAGGAATCAAGAACTTTGGCCAAGCACGAGTCCCCATTTTACAAAGGGAGAGTTTCAGTGATGAATGCAAATCCATAACGCTAATAAGTAGATAAGCTGGGATTTGAACCCAGGTCTACCTAGCTCCAGAATCCTTTCTTTCATGGAATTCAAGTCTACCAGGAGGAAGAGAGGAATTGAAGCAGACGATAGATAAGTAGATAAGCAAGTGAGTCAAATGATTATAAAAAATAATTACAAGAGCTGAGAAGAAAGTAAACTGGCTGATGTGATAGAGAGGAAATGGAAGAAGGGCAATCTCTTTCAATGGGGAGATCAGGGAAAGACTCCCAGAAGGGAGGAATCATTCTTGGTAATGCATGTAATGCATGCAGCATGATAGTTGGCACCTAGAAAGTTCCAATAATTGATAGCCATTATTAAGGAAAGTGAAATGCTTTCTCAAAGACAATTATAAAATCAAAGGGATAGTGTGTGTTTTGTCCTACTTCCAATATCTAGAGCCTTTCTCTCACGGAATAGGAGGGAGGGAAGAGCAAACCGAGTGCAGTGATAGGCTTGGCAAACAGAGGCCTTGGCCTGCTCAAAGCTGCAGCACCTGGGGCCAGCTGCCTCATTCAGTGCTTGGCAATGCCCCCCGCAGAGTGGAGACTGCCAAGGGGGTAAGAATCATCTCTGCTCTCCACACAGTAGCTGTGTGACCTTGGGCAAGTCACATCTCCTGTCTGGGCATCTGTTTGTTCATCTGTAAAATGAAGGTTCGGGTCTAGATGGGTTTTTAAGGTCTCTTCCGGCTCTAATTCTGTGTCATCTGAACTCTGACCAACACTTGCCTCCTTCCGCGGACGTGTTCCCACAGTGCCCTCTATTGTCTGTTCAATAGAGAGCAGGTACAACACAGATGCAGCCCAGGGTGCCGGGAGAAGCCAGGCCTGCCAGCTGCCCATCTGTGAGGGATTTAGAACCCTTGGGGACACGTCTGGATCCGCACACAGGATAAGAGTTAGGCAGTCTGACTTCCCAGAGTCACAGAATTTCGGAAAGAGAGACTTAAAGACTATTTATTGCAACAATAGCAGTATTAGCTAACATGTATTTAGGGCTATTTACTGGGCATGGGCTTGATGTTGTGCATTAAGTTGTGAGTATGACAGGCACAGGGCCATCCTGAAGGTAGTAACGTCTACACAGAGACCTAAAGAGTGAGGACTTGCTCATGTGAACATCAGTTGGAAAGATTATAACAGCCAAGAGAATAGCATGTGCAAAGGTCCTGGAGGAGAAAAAGACAAGGGTGTGTTCAGTACCAAAGGAAGTAGAGTCAACTGTTGCTAGGTACTAGAGGCTAAAGAATCTTGGAATGTTAAAACCATGATGACTGGGGGAGTTACAATCACTTCGTAAAACTGCTTAGCAGTATTTACCAAAGCTGAATATATACACTTTAGGAAGATGGGCTTATGTGCTCATCAAAAAGGCATGAATAAGAAAGCAGCATGCTTACCAGTAGCTGAAAGTTGGAAACAGCCCACAGGTCCATCAATAGTAGAATGGAGCAATACATTAGGCTTTATTCTTCCAATAGAATCATGTCAGCAACCAGAATGAGATCTAAGTATAATTAAGCACAATAAGGATCAGGTTTACAAAGAGAATGTTGCACATATTAATAAGAAATTGAGTTCAAATGATATATATTCCTTTTATATAAAATTCAAAACCAGGCCAGGCACAGTGGCTCATGCCTGTAATCCCAGCCCTTTGAGAGGCCAAGGTGGGTGGATCATGAGGTCAGGAGTTCAAGACCAGCCTGGCCAACGTAATCAAACCCCATCTGTCCTAAAAATACAAAAATTAGACAGGCGTGGTGGTGGGCGCCTATAATCTCAGCTGCTCAGGAGGCTGAGGCAGAAGAAACACTTGAAACTAGAAGGCAGAGGTTGCAGTGAGCTGAAATTGTACCACTGCACTCCAGCCTGGGCAACAAGAATGAAACTCTATTTTGAAAAAATCAAAAAATTAAAAATAAAGTTCAAAGCCAGAAAAAAAAAACACTGTATGGTGCTAGAAGTCAGGATAGTGGTTGCCCTTGGGAGATTTAGGAACTGGAGGGGCAAGAAGGGGCTTCTGGGAACACCACTGTTGTATTTCATGAACGGGGGGGTTACACAGGAGTGTTCATTTTGTTAAAATTCATCAAGCTGCATTTGTAATATATGTGCATGATCTGTATATTATATGCCAATAAAATATAGTAAAAGCATTATGTGACTACCAGTGACATCCTCTTGTTCATCAGTCACACTTACTGTCACCACCATTAGGAGCAGCACAGACACGACTGTACTGAGAACAAGATTCTAAGTGCTACTTTTCCACCTGAGGAGCTCCAAGTAGAGGGGAACTCTTGACAAGGTAGGCCAATTCCTCGGAGTCCTTGAAAAGTGGAGAATGACTGGACAAGGAGCTGGCTCAGTGGGCTCTTTAGAAAGAGCCTGAAATAATCAAGGAAGGGGCCTGGCATGGTGGCTCATGCCTGTACTCCCAGCACTTTGGGATGCGGAGGCAGGCAAATCACAAGGTTAGGAGTTCAAGACCAGCCTGGTCAACATTGTGAAACCCTGTCTCTACTAAAAATACAAAAATTGGGCCAGACGCAGTGGCTCATGCCTGTAATCCCAGCACTTTGGGAGGCCGAGGCAGGTGGATCACAAGGTCAGGAGTTCAAGACCAGCCTGGCCAACATGGTGAAACCCCATCTCTACTAAAAATAAAAAAAAAAAAAAAAAAAAAAAATAGCTGGGCACCTGTAGTCCCAGCTACTTGGGAGGCTGAGGCAGAAAAATTGCTTCAACCTGGGAGGTAGAAATTTCAGTGAGCCGAGATCACATCACTGCACTTCAGCCCGGGTGACA